>MKYO02031447.1:76028-87132 GCA_002013955.2 Citrus medica | reverse complement strand
TGGGAAACTATGAGCAATACCCGATGTGTCGATGTGGAGGATGCACATGCAACATCGGCGCGGAATTAGATAAGAGACGTGAAGAGGAAAGCCTACATCAGTTTTTGATGGGCTTGGATGACTTAACTTATGGGACGGTACGCTCCAATATATTGAGCACTGAACCATTGCCAACCTTGAATCGAGCATATGCTATGATTATCCAGGAAGAGCGAGTTTGTAGTATAACCCGCGGGAAGGAACAGCAAGTCGAGGCCATGGCTTTTGCAGTTCAAACAGCAACAAGCTTGAAAGGACGGACTGAGAGCAAGGACAAAACCGTGCTGTGCTCAAATTGCAAGAGAACAGGACACGTTGCAGAATCATGTTTCCAGCTAATTGGGTACCCCGATTGGTGGGGGGATAGACCTCGAGGAGGAGGTGGACGTGGAACAGGTCATGGACAAGGAGGACAGAAGC
This sequence comes from Citrus medica, assembly GCA_002013955.2. NCBI lineage: Eukaryota > Viridiplantae > Streptophyta > Magnoliopsida > Sapindales > Rutaceae > Citrus > Citrus medica. Next base: position 86,673 of record MKYO02031447.1, on the reverse strand, counting down.
AGCCTGCTGCATCTGGAGGAAGAGAACGGGGTGGACATATTCGGGCCAACACAGCACAGGTAACAACACAGAGAAGCACGGCTCAAGAACAGAGAGTCGAAGGAGACAAAAGTGGATTGAATGGACTAAGCAACGAACAATGGAATTTATTGCTTAATCTATTAAATGGGCAAAAAGAAGGGAATTAAGGAAGATTGAACGGTAAGCATAAAATAATGGAGTGGATAATTGACAGCGGGGCCTCCCATCATATGACAGGAAGCCTTAAGTCAATGAGTGATGTGAAGAAAATCCTCTCATGTCCTGTTGGGCTACCAGATGGGAAGGAAACAATAGCGGAGAAAGAAGGAACCATAGTTTTGGATAAACATCTAAAACGAAATAATGTGTTATATGTGTCTAATTTAAAGTGTAACTTAATTTCAGTAGCACAGTTGATTAAGGAGTCGAATTGTATAGTCCAGTTCACTAATAAACTTTGTGTTATACAGGACCACAATTCGAGGATGCTGATTGGTGCGGGTGAGCAGCGCGAGGGGCTCTACTACTTTCGGAGCTTAACATCAGTCAAAATTATGAAAGTAGCAGAAAATGACTCAATAGATCTTTGGCATCGAAGGCTGGGCCATCCTTCCAACAAGGTCATTAGGTTGTTACCCATCGTTAATCGAAATAATAATAAATGCACTGATGAATGTGAAGTCTGTGTCCGAGCAAAACATTGTCGAGAAGAGTTTGTATCAAGTGATAATAAGGCATCCAATGTTTTTGAGAAGATTCATTGTGATTTATGGGGTCCTTATAGAACTCCAACTTTTTGCGGTTCATATTATTTTTTGACTATTGTTGATGATTACTCTAGAGCAGTGTGGATTTATTTATTAAATAATAAAAGCGAGGTGGCACGAACGATTCAGAATTTCTTTGCTATGGTTCATAGGCAATTTAATAGACATGTGAAAATAGTGCGTAGTGATAATGGAACTGAGTTCATCTGCTTGGATGGTTATTTTGTAGAGAAAGGTGTAATACATCAAACCTCGTGCGTTGGGACCCCTCAACAAAATGGGAGAGTAGAACGGAAACATCGTCATATACTCAATGTAGCACGGGCATTGCGTTTCCAAGCAAATTTGCCCATTGAATTTTGGGGAGAGTGTATATTGACTGCTGCATACTTAATCAATCGAACTCCATCCGACTTGTTACAAGGGAAAACACCTTATGACATATTGTTTGGTGAAACCCCTTCGTATAAAAATATCCGAGTGTTTGGATGTTTGGCTTATGCTCATAATCAAAGGCATGGAGGAGATAAATTTGCCAGTCGAAGTAGGAAATGCATTTTTATTGGGTATCCTTATGGAAAGAAAGGTTGGAGCTTGTATGATCTGAACTCGGGTGAGCTCTTTGTCTCAAGGGATGTTGTATTCAAAGAACATGTGTTTCCTTATGAGAACAAAGGCACTAGTGAGCAAGGCAAAACGAAAAATAATGAGTTAGATAGCTTGGTTGCCGAAGAGGAAATTATGCAGGGAGCTGCTGTGAGTGAAAACTTGGACATGGAGCACCACTCTAGGATGCCACACCAAAAGGATCAAGAAGGTATAAGGGATATAGATTACGGGCAATCTACTGAAACACCTGTATATGTTGAACAAGATCAAGGAATATCTGCACCAAGAGGGGGTGCCAATGAGACTATGGACGATGAGCAATCTGAAATTGTGCTAGGGCGTGGTTGCAGGCAACGACAACAATCCACCAGATTGCGAGATTATGTCTTACACACAGTACAACAGTTGAGCTCCTCCTCGAGCCCCTCTGCACGCTCACCTGGCCACACGTATTCCTCAGGTAGTCCTTATCCGATAACACATTATGTGAACTATGATAAGTTTTCATTGCGACATCGTGCCTTCTTGGCAGCTGTCACTGCAGGTGTTGAGCCTAGTTCTTTTACTGAAGCGGTCAAAGATGAAAAATGGAGAGATGCAATGAAGAAAGAGATACAAGCAGTAGAAGATAATGAGACATGGACTGTAGAATCCTTACCACCAGGAAAACGAGCTATAAATTATAAATGGGTATACAAGATCAAATATAATGCTGATGGAACCATTTAGCGCTATAAGGCTCGATTGGTAATTCTCGGGAACAAGCAAGTTGCAAGGATTGACTGCAATGAGACGTTTGCTCCAGTGGCAAAAATGGTTACAGTTCGAGCTCTTCTGGCAGTGGCAGCAACTAAGCACTGGGAACTTCATCAAATGGACGTGCATAACGCGTTCTTACACGGCGATTTGGAAGCAGAGGTGTACATGCATATGCCTCCTGGTTTTCATTCAGAGAACCCAGGGATGGTATGTCATTTGAAGAAGTCTTTGTATGGATTACGACAATCTCCCGATGTTGGTTTATGAAATTGGTTACTGCTCTGAAGAGTTATGGTTTCGAACAATCATACTCGGACTCCTCTCTTTTTACTTTGAGCCAAGGCAAGGTACAAATCAATGTCCTTGTATATGTTGACGACATTGTTGTGACAGGTAATGATCATGCAGCCATTAAAGTTTTCAAGGAATATTTAAGCAAATGTTTTCATATGAGGGATTTAGGAATGTTAAAATATTTCCTCGGAATCGAAGTAGCCCGAAATCCTACATGAATTTTCTTGTGCCAACGTAGATATGCATAATATGCGCTGGATATTATCTCTGAGGTTGGTCTACTTGGAGCTAAACCTACATCTTTTCCGCTAGAGCACAACCATAATTTGGCTTTGGTCGATGGCGTTCTCTTATCTAAACCTGAGAGTTACAGACGTTTGGTGGGCCGACTTATTTATCTCTCTGTTACACGTCCCGAATTATCTTACAGTGTGCATGTATTGGCACAATTCATGCAACAGCCACAAGAAGAACATTGGGCAGTTGCTCTACGCGTTGTGCGTTACTTGAAAGGGAATCTTGGTCAAGGAATAATGCTACGATCAGACTGTGACCTGCAACTATCAGCTTGGTGTGACTCAGATTGGGCAAGTTGTCCATTAACTCGTCGTTCTTTGACTGGCTGGTTCATTCTACTCGGCGATTCACCAGTCTCTTGGAAGACAAAGAAGCAACATACTGTCTCTCGGTCGTCGGCTGAGGCAGAATATCGATCTATGGCAGCAACCACTTGCGAATTAAAATGGTTAAAAGAGCTACTATTGACTCTTGGCGTAGAGCATCCGAATCCAATGAAGATATACTGTGACAATCAGGTAGCCTTACACATTGCAGCAAATCCAGTATTTCATGAGCGGACCAAACATATTGAGATAGACTGTCATTTTGTTCGTGATGAGGTTCGCTCTGGTAACATTCAACCAGCTTATGTCTCGACCCATGCACAACTGGCTGATATATTTACGAAGGCATTGGGTAGACAACGGTTTGAGTTCTTTCTTCGCAAGTTGGGCATTCAAGACTTGCATGCTCCAACTTGAGGGGGGATATTGGAATATTAGTTGTAAACAAACCATGACAACTACTAGACTATAGGGATACGTAGGAATATTATCCCCTTAATTATAGGAATGTAATGTGTATATATACGTGCATGAGTTTGTGAATAAAGGCAGAGGGCAAGAAACTCAATTCTGAAATATATTCTTTATACTTGGTGTTCTTGAGATTGTTATTATTGAGAGTGAAGAGCTTAGTGGTCAAAATCTTGTAAAACAATAACTCATCAATAGTCGCTAAGAGTGTTATCGACAAAGATCATCCAATGCTTGAGTCAGAGGTCATGAGTGACTTGATAACACGTAAATAATAAAAATAATAAAGAGAATAAGAGAAAAGGCCTGAAGGACATTGCACCTCTCCTCCATTATACATTTTTTCCCCGCCCTAGGCACTTCTTACCTTTGAGTAGTGACCTATATTATTAAGTTACGAAAACTTTTATTGTTGGACCAGAATGAAACAAATCAAACAAAAGGCTAATGGAAACGATAGGAAGCTTTGTGTTTTGGTGTCTGATGACAAAGCAAAACGGCACAGTAAGCTGCGTTTCATAATATCTTTATATCACTACTTCAAACGACCAAGATTCTACCGTTTTGGTTACAAGAATCACAAGCGATGCATGTGAGTTTTTTAATGACTTGTGAAGGCTGTTAAAGCCGTTAATATCACTTGCTCCTCACGTGTGTTGCTTGGGTGGATTTCTGGGCTGTTATAAGCACGAGAGCTGGAGCTGATTCTGGTGTAACAAACACAGAGGGTTTCAGAGGATTATGGAGAGAGAAAGCTTGTGAGAAGAGAGGTTTCTTGTTCCTTGAGCTTGGCTCTGTAACTCTGAGTGTAAAGGAGACTTGTTTCAATCAATAAAGCTGATCAATTTGTTCCTCCGTTGATGTAGGTCAATGATGAATTGACTGAACCACATAACTTGCTGTGTCTGGATTCTTTCTTGGGTTTCTTTTAGTTTTCTTTGATTGTTTCCTATTAATTCATTATGATGTTGAGTTGTTTCTAATCAGTGTAAGTTCAGATCATCTTTAATTCATCTTGAGAATCTGATCTAGTAATCTTGGGAGAGGTTGCTCAAGTTGGTTAGTATAACTTGCCAATCTCGACATATATCTTATCTTGTATGATTTGAGTTTGGTAAGAATTATGGTTTGTGTTGTTTTGTCCTATTTAGATTAGAACATGTTGTTGAATGTGGATCCTCGGGCTCAAAACCCATTTGTTTGTGTCATTGGGTTGAGCTCAGTAAAAATATAGATATATCAATAGTCCCCTAATTTATCGTATTTAGGACTTTATAAATGAATTCTACAAACTGATATAGTTTATAGTACATTAGATTTTCCTGTTATTTCTTGTTGAATGTCATTAGATTTCAAATGTCAAGAGAAAATTTCAAATAATGTGAGGATAATATGAGTGAAAGAGGAAACCTCAAATGATGTGACAAAAACTCGTGTCATGAGATAAATGCTATGTATCACATATTTATTAGATGATAAATATAAAATTATTATTCTATTGTTCAATTGATTAATATCACCATCAGTTCATCAATTAATTGACAAAGCAAGACAAAAATCAAATGTAAAATTTCAAACTACAATTTTGGCCCCTTCCTGCGGTCTCACATGTAAACATAAAGAATAAACAATATGTCATCAATGATTGAGTTACAAGTATTGTTAAATTTTTTTGTATTGTATCGCTCTTACATGTCCCACTTTGCTTAGTTTCTTTGGCTGTTCAAGTCCATCAATTCAGGCATGGTTTTCGCTTAGCCATCCTTCTATCACCTAAAAGCTTCCTAAAATTCCAGTATGATTGTAACAAAAGAGCAGCCCGATCGAAATGTCTTAGTGATAATACTTGTTTAAAGTTATCAGCCATAACATTGAAGGCTTCAACATCACTAAGCGCTTGAGTAGTTCTGGCTGAGATGGGTAGATTGGAGTAGCGTTCACTCTGAGCACAAGTGATAAGTTCTTCTCCAAAAGAGTCACCATCGATCTTTCAGACGATTATTTCTTCTAGAAGCGGCTGTTGTTGTTACATTAAAATTCCTGGAGGTGTAGGTGGAGCTCCAAAGCTTGCCTTTCAACACAAACAACATCTCATCAATTTGGTCTCCCTTCTTAACAATGCGAGTACGCTCAGCAAATAAGAATGACCTCAGAAATTCGTAAAGATACCCTAATGGTTTTTCGCTCAAATTTCTAAACTTTTTACCTTCATATACATTTAATTTTGACAATGAGAATCACAAAATGCTCAAAATTAAATCATACATCAAACAATTAAAAGGGTAGAATAATTGAAAAAGAAAGGCTACATACAGTACTTTATTTAACAATTAATATATGATGAAGGGACTCACATTCTTGAACAGTTTGATGAAATATTGCGCTTTATTTTGTTGCCAAGCTCGTCAGGAAGATCATTCACCAAATTGTCAACACCAACAAGTTTGGTTTCTTGCCATTTGTGTCGCTTGTATTTCCTTAACTGTCCCCGCACATCATAAGAAATATCCTCAAAATTTAACCACTGCTTTATCTCCTTCCCTTAACTGCATCTTGCCGACTAGAAACACAAACAGCACCACCCCTACGTTGGTCATGTAAATTACAAAAATGTATCTAATGCACTGTAAACAAATTCTGCTCAATTGGTTATCCTAGATGATTCTTTTTATTAAAAAGTTTCATAAATTCCTTACATCCTCTCTAGTAAAACTTTTATAACTGAAGTCCTTGATTACCTTTGACATTCAAACCAAATTGATTGTGCCGTCAACACAACTATCAAATAAAATTTATGCCTCTAAGTGTTATTAAACATCTAAAAGAGATATAATGTACTGTTAGCATTATTTCTTTAACTCAATTTTCCAAAATGAGGAACCTGTAACGCAAGAATTAATCATATCGTGCAACACACACAAGGGAAAATATATTATTGTATGAGCAAATTAACCTGAGATTTTGCAGGCCCCATTGTAAACAATGTAACAATTTCTTTGAAAAATCAGTCACCTCCACAATGCCAGACTCAAGAGCATCATTAAATTATCCAAAATTATTTATGCCGCATAAGTCATTTAGAAATTTTCTGTCGTCTCCTAAACTCTGTCGTCACAGTAAAACGAACTGTGTTTGCATCCAACTCGATTAATTATGCGGGCTTTCTTCCGACATCCTCTAACTTTTTCCATGGCAAAAAAGTATTGTAGTAACTTGTCAGTTCTTTCACCTTAAACAAGACTAGTTACTGCCCAAGATTTCTTAGATCAGATCAAACACAAGTTGCACAATGATTATGATCGAATAGAATCTGTCACAGCTTAAGTAATCAAATTGGATTTAACCAAGCAACAGAAAGAACCAAGAATCAAAAAAAGATAAAACCAACCAAGAACTAGAAAGATTACGTGGTTCAACAGAGCACAAAGTACTCTGTTTACATCCACGGGAGAAGTCTTTGATGAGCTTTTATTGATTCTACAATGGAGATCTTACATAGAGCCTTTACAAGATTCTATTTGAGAACAAGATACACTCTTTCTCTCTCTCTAGAACTCTCTCTACCAGACTCTCTTCGGAAACATGCTTTGCTGACTCTCATCCTCTGCTTTTATAATCTGTTGCAGAGGCCAAGAAGGAATTTCCAGATCGTTCAGTTTGTTAACACGTGGATAACAAACTTAACGAACTCATTTCAGACTCCTGCATGTGCTTCCTCACGTGGTCACTTAAGTGGCTTATCTAAAACGCGCATCAGGCACGTCGTTTAGATGTATTTGATTTCTGCTGAGAGCAGCTGAGTTGCACGTGAGTTTCTTAAGCAATTTGAAGCCTTAAAACGTTGCCGTATTTCTGAATACAACTTAGATTCATTTTCAGCTTCACAAGTATCATAAGGCTCCAAATACCTGGAGAACCGACAAACCAGTTGCCAAGCAGAAAAATTTTGCAAGATTGACAAGTAAGCCTAGGACATAAATGGTGTATTATAGGCCATGAATTTCTAAACAAATTTGTATTACAATAATGCTGTTTGTATTATTATAGGCTTGCATACACATTATTCATTCTCATTCCTTAATTTTTATTCTCATTCCCAATAAGTACACACGCCATAAATATATAGGCAGCAGATATATTAAAATAACAATGACTCGTCCTGTATGATTTATGCAGGCTTTCGTCCAGCATTCTGTTTCTCTTTCTATAGCTATAAAATACCGTAAGCCTCCAAATACCTAAAAACACTAGCAAGTCAGTAATTGAACAAAAATATGTGTTCAGGTGAGAGAAAGCTTGAGAAATAATTGTACGTCTAATGATATCAAATTTTCATGAAAATACTTACATTAGTAACCTGCAGGTAAACGAAAAGATTGAATGCAAATCTGCATGTTCGCTTAAACTCCCTATAGCTGTTGAAAACAATGAGCAGATTCTTATAATCCTTGCCACATATTGGATGATAACAGCATGTTTAAAAGACTCCACTAAATCCACAATTTTTCGGCCGCCCATAATTTCAAAGAGAAGAGTTCTCGCTGTCTGCATTGAACAGTGCAAATCTACAATGTTAATAAAAACCAGGATAACTATCTGTACAATTATTAGTAATAGTTAAACATAACTGTAGAAGAATCTGTCTCACCTCTGAAATCGGAAGGAAGATTAGAAAGTCAAATGTGATGCCCCGTTGATTTTTGTGTGAGTTCTCTCCGATATGCATCAAATAACCAGCAAATGAAATCCAAACAATGAATAAGCCCATGGATGATAATGAAGACCCGCCCCGAACTTCTAGGGAAAGTCTAGCTAAACTGGTCCAATCGAAATAATAATAATTCTAATATCTAAGGATTCTACTGAAAATTGGGCAGAGTTTCCTCTACAATTATGACCCAAAACTACAATTCATAAAATAAATACTCCCAAAATAATTCCATATTTAACTAATCTCTAGAACAACACCGCAAGTAAAAAATACAATTGATTTTCTTAATCACAAATATATAAACAATTATACAATCCAAACTATCCCTATAAAACATTTATGATTCCTAACACTGTCACGTGACTATAATTTCAAAATCTAACTATCGTTGTTGGGTCGATTGATGTACCTGCAAGTCTCCTGTGAGGGGGGAAAATATAATAAAAATGAGGTGAATAAAAATTCAGTGAGTGGATAATTGTTTTTGAAAAAAATAAACTTATTTAAAATAATTTAATCATTTCGGCAAACACTTTTACTAAGTTACCATAAAAACTTAAATTAAGTTATTTAATTTAAATCAAGTACCGATATAACAATAATAAATATAACATCGCATGAAAATCCCGGAAATCATAACACCTTGTAATTTCAAATACTGAATGCCAAAACTATCACTAAACAAGTACCCAGGAAAATAATCTCATCATATCTGGATCTCGACGAACAGGTAATTAGGAAACCATCATGCTCCGAAGCTACAACGGGTAGATGGGGAAATGTCATCTCATATCTCATATGTCTCATCATATATGTGAATGCATATACTAGTCCCCAAAGAACAAAGACGCCCAAATACACGGCCCAAAGTCTCTGTATGTACTCAGATGGGCCTCAAAGCCTATATCTCATCTGTATCATATGTATCTCAATATATGTATCTCTGTAATCATCATATTACATTCATATGCCCCCAAAAGGCAAAAGCGTCCAATCACACTGCCCAAAACCTCTATGTGTGCTCAGACAACCCTAAAGGCTTATATCTTATCTCATCTATATCACTGTATCTGGAGGGGAAGGGCACTGTCAAATGATTTTACAAACAGCCTTTTATACATATATACATAAACACATAATCACACTTAAAATCTCATTTTCTTTTCCATGTAATATACTTTAAATCCACTTTATTCTCGTAAAAACTATTATCATGCATATACTAAAAAATGACAATAAAACCATTAATCAAGCTCATTTCTAATAATAATAAATATCAACGTGTAGAAAAAAATTCAATTTCCAAAAATTTATTAAATTGAAGCATTAATTATTTATTTATCAATAGACATTGTACTGTATCATAAATAAAAATACATTATAAAAATGAGTTTTGTATATTCTACTCACAGTGACGACGCTCAAACTCGGCTATCGACAACGTCTGCAGATTGATTATCGTTTTTATTTTCTCCTAATTCAAGGAAACGACACTTATTATCTGTAAATATAGAGTACAATTAACTTTACTTAATAAAGTTTGAACGAACATTTTTCCGCGAATCAATTACTCCCGTATGCGTAAAATTACCAAAATACCCATGTATTCATAAATTACCGAAATGCCTCCCAACACCAAAATTTACCAAATTATCCTCAAAATCCTAAATTACTAAATTGTCCTCAATTCCGATAACAAAAATAATCATAAAGTCAGAAATTACGAAATTACGAAATCACCCTTGGAGTGTGAAATTACTAAACTTGCAACTTAAATTACCGAATTACCCCCAAATTTCAAATTACCTAACTGCCCTAGTCCAAAATTACTAAATTATCCACAAATTTCAAAAATTACAAAATTATCCCAAACTTTAAAAAATTAATGAATTGCCCCTACTCGTCAACGGTGACTAGAATTCAGTCAACAGCGATGAGAAGCTCATGTTTGAAAGTTTCTGCTACGCTGAGTCCAATGGTGCCGGCGATAACCTCTTACGTATGGTGTTGGTGGTGGATCGAAGCTCCCAAATGAATGAGCTTTTCGGCAGTCGATCAGCAATAATCCGGTTGTTTCAGGTGACGGGACCAGTCGAAAAATGATGAGGGTGAGCTGAGAAGCAAGTTCCAAGCAGTGGCGCGGCCTAATTTCGGCAAAATCAACGGCGATGAAAACGGGTTGAGCCGCATATTTTTTGAGCTTGATCACCGGCGTTCTGGTCGTTTTCCAACGACGAAGATGACGGGAAAATGATGGTCAATCTTCAAGCTTCACATCGGCACCTTGCTTGGCTAGAACGGTGGTCGAAAACGCGAGATAAGACCAAGTCAAGGTCGCGGGTCGGGTCAGTTGGATCTTGGTCAAATTGGGTCAACGGTCTCTCTCTCTC
>MKYO02031447.1:21376-73601 GCA_002013955.2 Citrus medica | reverse complement strand
GTGTTTTTCTCTGCCACACTGGATAATACTCTGTCTGCAAGTGCCAAGTGTAGATCAGAAATGGCGTTGCCATCTATCTCGTTCCACTTGTCATCAGTTATCTCCATGGGCCTTTCTCCAATTGCTGCCAAGCAATTATTTTTCCTCAATACAACTTTCATCTTCATTTTCCACAATGAAAAATTATTTTCGTTAAATTTCTCAATTTCATACTTTGCCGTCATTTTTGTTGATAAATACTGCACACAAGCAAGTATACCACCTTGAATAGTTGTGAGTATGTGTGAGAATGCACACCAGGAAAGTTCCCAGGAAAGACTGGAGGGGTCACAATGGTCCCACTTAAAACCCAGACTCCTTAAGCTCTTATCGCCTTTGTGGATTTCCAAAATGAAGAACCTGCAACGCAAGAATTAATCATATTATGCAACTCACACAAGGAAAATATATTATTGTATGAGCAAATTAACCTGAGATTTTGCAGGCCCCATTGTAAACAATGTAACAATTTCTTTGAAAAATCAGTCACCTCCACAATGCCAGACTCAAGAGCATCATTAAATTATCCAAAATTATTTATGCCGCACAAGTCATTTAGAAATTTTCTGTCGTCTCCTAAACTCTGTCTTCACAGTAAAACGAACTGTGTTTGCATCCAGCTCGATTAATTAAATTGGGCAGAGTTTCCTTTACAATTATGACCCAAAACTGCAATTCATAAAATAAATACTCCCAAAATAATTCAATATTTAACTAATCTCTAGAACAACACCTCAAGTAAAAAATACAATTGATTTTCTTAATCACAAATATATAAACAATTATACAATCCAAACTATCCCTATAAAACATTTATGATTCTTAACACTATCACGTGACTATAATTTCAAAATCTAACTATCGTTGTTGGGTCGATTGATGTACCTGCAAGTCTCCTGTGAGGGGGGAAAATATAATAAAAATGAGGTGAATAAAAATTCAGTGAGTGGATAATAGTTTTTGAAAAAATAAACTTATTTAAAATAATTTAATCATTTCGGTAAACACTTTTACTAAGTTACCATAAAAACTTAAATAAAGTTATTTAATTTAAATCAAGTACCGATATAACAGTAATAAATATAACATCGCATAAAAATCCCGGAAATCATAATACCTAGTAATTTCAAATACTGAATACCAAAACTATCACTAAACAAGTACCCAGGGAAATAATCTCATCATATCTGGATCTCGACGAACATGTAATTAGGGAACTATCATGCTCCGGAGCTACAACGGGTAAATGGGGAAATGTCATCTCATATCTCATATGTCTCATCATATATGTGAATGCATTTACTAGTCCCCAAAGAACAAAGGCGCCCAAATACACGGCCCAAAGTCTCTGTGTGTACTCAGACGGGCCTCAAAGCTTATATCTCATCTGTATCATATGTATCTCAATATATGTATCTCTGTAATCATCATATTACATGCATATGCCCCCAAAAGGCAAAACCGTCCAATCACACTGCCCAAAGCCTCTATGTGTGCTCAGACAGCGCTAAAGGCTTATATCTTATCTCATATGTATCATTGTATCTAAAGGGGAAATGTACTGTCAAATGATTTTACAAACAACCTTTTATACATATATACATAAACACATAATCACACTTAAAATCTCATTTTCTTTTCCATGTAACATACTTTAAATCCACTTTATTCTCGTTAAAACTATTATCATGCATATACTAAAAAATGACAATAAAACCATTAATCAAGCTCATTTATAATAATAATAATAATAAATATCAATGCTTAGAAAAAAATTCAATTTCCAAAAAATCATTAAATCGAAGCATTAATTATTTCTTTATCAACAGACATTGTACTGTATCATAAATAAAAATATATTATAAAAATGAGTTTTGTATATTCTACTCACAGTGACGACGCTCAAACTCGGCTATCCGCAACGTCTGCAGATTGATTATCGTTTTTATTTTCTCCTAATTCAAGGAAACGACATTTATTATCTGTAAATATAGAGTACAATTAACTTTACTTAATAATGTTTGAACGAACATTTTTCCGCGAATCAATTACTCCCGTATGCGTAAAATTACCAAAATACCCACATATTCATAAATTACCGAAATGCCCCCCAACACTAAAATTTACCAAATTATCCTCAAAATCCTAAAGTACTAAATTGTCCTCAATTCCGATAACAAAAATAATCATAAAGTCAGAAATTACGAAATCACCCTTGGAGTGAAATTACTAAACTTGCAACTTAAATTACCGAAGACAGTTGATTTCAAATTACCTAAATGCCCTAGTCCAAAATTATTAAATTATCCACAAATTTCAAAAATTACAAAATTATCGCAAACTTTAAAAAATTAATGAATTGCCCCTACTCGTCAACGGTTACTGGAATTCAATCAACAACGATGGGAAGCTCATGTTTGAAAGTTTCTGCTACGCTGAGTCCAATGGTGCCGGCGATAACCTCTTACGTATGATGTTGGTGGTGGATCGAAGCTCCCAAATTCATGAGCTTTTCGGCAGTCGATCGGCAATAATCCGGTTGTTCCAGGTGACGGGACCAGTCGAAAAATGATGAGGGTGAGCTGAGAAGCAAGTTCCAAGCAGTGGAGCGACCTAATTTCAGCAAAATCAATGGCGATGAAAACGGGTTGAGCCGCATATTTTTTGAGCTTGATCACCAGCGTTCTGGCCGTTTTCCAACGACAAAGATGACGGGAAAATGATGGTCAATCTTCAAGCTTCACATCGGCACCTTGCTTGGACGGAACAGTGGTAGAAAACGCGAGATAAGACCAAGTCAAGGTCGCGGGTCAGGTCAGTTGGATCTTGGTCAAATTGGGTCAACGGTCTCTCTCTCTCCCTCCCTCTCTTTCTCCCTTCATCCCTCCCCTTCTCCTTCTCCTTCTCTTTCTCTTTGCTCTCCCCCCCCCAATTTATAGAATCGACTCTCTTTTCTTTTTAGAGCTTAATACAAATTAAGCTAATACCGGACCCGTGTTAAAAATAAAATTCGACTAAATGACCATTGATTCGCATTCAAATTTTCTCGATTTCATTTCGTGACTAATTTATATTAATCCAATCATGATTTATTTAATAACTGCATCAAATTTACCCATAACAATTGTTATAAAACTAACGACTTTAAAATTATTGCTGAAATAAAAAATATATAATTACACTTAATTAGAAACTTTAAAGTGCATATGTTGCAGATGAGAAGAACAGAGCTAAGCACATTAGCTATATCTGACAATTGGTCCTGCAAATCAAGACACGTTTTCACATTATTGATCACAAGAAGGTAAAAAAACCAAAGGATCAATTGATATCAAAATCACAAGCAATATTATTTGCATCCAATCAAAGTAAGGCCACTGTAGGAAAACATTTTTCATCTCATAGAGTAATCTTTTGACATTGGATGTAGGAAACTCTATACGGCCACTAGATTTATCAATTTTGAGATCAAAATATATATCTCTTTGGAACTTCCCTAAAATTGAACCTTATTTATATCTATGCTTCCCAGTTGTAACTTCAATGAAATACATTAAAACTGAAAAAACACAAGTAGTTTAAAGACAGTTCTTAAAATAAATAAACCCTAATTTTGTTATATAACCATGGAATGCATCGATGATAGTTTTTATTTCTGTTATCCTTCCTAAGGGCTTCAGTATCTTTACAACCTGAGTGGACTTGCATGATAATTTTTAGTGCTTTCACTTTGTTTCGTCGAGGTACAAGCGTTGACCTGGATGATAAGCATATTATATGGCAAAAGCTGCCTGGCATTGTACCGGTTTATTAGTGTAGTTGTTGGATTCAATTCAAGTGAATCGAACGGTTGAGATTAAATGTATAAAACAACTAGAAATAAATGGGTTACTTGTTAAACCAGTTACTTAAATCACTAACATTTTCCCTTCTTCAAATCCCTAATATTTCCCGCCTTCAAATCTCTCTCACATCTCTCACCATCTCTCCCCCAAATCATTGATTTGTTCACTAATCACATAAAATCAAAGCTATCATCTCCCAAACAGCAAACAGCGAGTTGAATCCATCAACCGCTTGTTGTCATCTTGATAGTTTGGTTTCACTTTGGAGTTAAAGAGACAGTAAGGATGTAATTTTGATTCTTGTGGTTTTAATGATTTGTTGAGAAAATGATACGTGAAACAATTAGGGGTTTATGTATTCTATGACGTTGTAAGATTGGTATGTGAAATAACTAGGGTTTTATGAATATTGAGTGACAATGGTGTTTAGATGATAAAAAATTATTGTTGAAGAGATAATTAATATTCTCGAAGTGTGAAATTGGCAAGAAAAGCATAAGAAAATGCTAGGTTGTAGTGAGAGAGGTATGGATTTTGGGTTTTAGAAGAAGATGATGAAAACCAAGGGAGGCAACTAGTCGAATAGGGGTAAGCGATTAGGCGCTTCCTTGTTTTCATCACCATTTCCCTTGAATTTCATAGAAAATAATGTCTCTATTGTTATTTGCTGTTTTTTTTCACCTTTTTGCCAATTAATGATTAAATCGACATTAAATTTATGTGTTGTTTATTACAAGACTTGAACAATAGAATTCATTTATTACATGGATACCAAATGTTTGTAGAACTGCAGGACCTGGTCCGAAAGTATGATCTAAAAAATATATGATACTTGCACTTGATGGAGTTTCAGAAAGACTTCAGTTGTTTAAAGCAAACCTTTTGGAAGAAAGATCCTATGTTTCAAAGCAAAGATATGTGTGTTAAGTTCAATTTTGACATATGACTGGATCATTACAAACTATTTGTTATTAGGTGTTACTAAAATGATAGTTACAATGACATGAAAGGTTTGTAATAGATTTCTAGACTTAATGTGTTGCTATAGCAAAGAGATATGAATAATGTAGCACTCCTTTCACATCCACATTTAAGCATGAGAAACCTTTATGGGGTTAGCATCTCACGCAACTCTATATATATATATATATATATATATCGAAAACCTCAGCACGCTATAACAATTATAATCTTTAGTAGCATTCAAAGTATCATTTTTTCTTTTAATGTTACCAGATGTTATTCCACAGTAACACTTTACTAAAAAATGCTACAATTGACTATTCAATAGTGCTACTTTATTTTATTATATTTTACAATTAGTTAGTAACATATTGTTAGTGCTACATTTTATTTTTAATATTATAGAACTTTAAAAATGCTACAAGTTAATGTTATATTTAATAATATTTTTATAGTAGCATATTTACAAGTGCTACATATATTATTTAATAACATAGCATTTTAGAAATACTACAAAATCAATTTTAATTTAGTGGCAGTATGAAAAAGCTACCAAAAAGTAGGGAAAAGAAAGACGCAGGGAAAAATTATCAATCACCAAATTAAAAAAAATGAAAAAAAACTTCAAAAATAATTTTAATAATATTTTATTTTTAATTTTTAATTTTCCTTGGAAACCTAAAGTCACCCAAAGCTCTCTTTCTTATTCTATCCATTGAATCCCATGTCTACTAGATTTTGAAACCTAATATCCTTATATCCTATAATTTTTGTAAAAATCATTTTAACTAACTAGCCACCATAACTTGCTAAGCAATTGTATCCCCAGATGGCTTGTGTTTGATAGAAGAAATTGATGGGTCTTGATTTCCCTAAATATGGATTGAATGCGCAGAGGTAATTTATGGGTTTTGCTTTTACGTTTATTAATTTTTGTTATTGATACTCAAGATGATGGGAAGTTGCTTAGAGAAAATGGTATAATTTTGAATAGATTAAAGAGTGACTAAGAGGCTATAAATTTTTGGAATGAGAATAGTAAGTTCATTAGATTGAAAATGTTTTATCCCTAAAGAGAGAAAGTGATTGAAGATATTAACTATTATTATGACAATTGGTGTTGTCATAAAAGTGTTTTCCCTTGTTCTTGATGACGTTAAAAGCGTTTTGTGCAACTTACAACTTTTATCATTGAGCATGTTGAACATCTAATTTAGGAGAGGTAATTGAAAATACTAAAGCTATTTTTGTTCCTAATATTTCTTTCAATTCCTTCCATAATCAACATGAAACTAATAAGAAATCCTAATTTTCTCTTAAATTCTACGAATCATCGATAACTTTCCGTCTTTGAACTTCTAGTTCCTTGTAGTTTTATAGTTATTTCTCAAATAAAAGTATTTTCTTCATAGCTTCTCTGTTTTAGCTTATTGAATTTAGTGCTAGTCCTAAATTTTAGGTTTTGGAGTATTATTATGAAATTCTATTATATGTTGTTTGGATTTATCCATTTTCCTTGGTATTTTCTCAAATATTTGATTAACACACTTTGAATTTTATCTAAAGCTCAACTTTGAAGGCAATCAAACACATAAATGGATTAAGATATGAAGAGGAGTTGTTTGAAGAAAGTTGAAGTTACTGAACATGGTTAAGGTTCTTTTGTAACTAATTCTTGTTAGAAGGTAAGTATATCAACATTATTCTTATCTTTTTTTTCTAGCAATTTTATTCATATTTCTAATAAAACCTTAATATAGTTAGATTCAAAGCAAAGATCCTTTAAGTTTTGAACATAATCAAACAATATGTATTTTTACTTCGTAACGCTCCTCGTTAGTTTTGAACATAAACAAACAATATGTATTAATGCAGGCATTTCAATCTACCGTGAGGAAACTGAACACAACTGCCATGAGGTTATTATTTATGTTCTACGATTAAGAGCTTGATTTCCTTTTTTGCTTATTTTATTTTTTTAAGATGATATAGTCTACGAATTTATATGTTCAATTCTCGTTTTGATATTGTATTTTTAGCATATTTTGGTTACTGCCTTGAGAAGATTATGTTTTTAAGCTCAAACATCAGTTTCGATTGAACTTCTCTAAATTCTTATTACAACAGTCTAACTTTGGTTTCCTGAAAGCCAAACTTTACTGATCAAGCTTGGTTATGTAATAACTATGGGTGTTATGTGCTATTTCATTATGTCTATCGAGTAATGGTTTGGTTGAACAAATTTTAGAAAAGTTGCTTGCTCTTTGGTTAGATGCTTATAGATCACAAAAGTTCCTACTATCGTTCTTTGAAGCAATAAGTAATTTCCTGTCTATTAATGAAGTGAACATTTGTACAAGCCTACCTAATTTGTAAGTTACATGTTGATGTCGCAAAAGAGTAGAATGAATGTTGTACGAGTAAATAGAATTTTTAGAGTCATCTTGTACTAAGCTGAAGTAAACTGGAGAAAACACATAACAAATAGATATTCTATTACTATGAAGCTCTAAATTAAGAGTCTGCATCATATACCTCGGCCAAATTCGAGTTATCTCTTGTGTTTTTTCATATTCTAGTTTGCTAGACAAGCTTATGTTTTTTCATATGATTTTCTAGTTAATTTTTTTGATCATGTAGTTATGGCAGAATTATTCAAGTGTTTTAGAAATTTTTCCCCTAAGGAAAACTTTTAGTTGTATTTATTAGATTTGAATTACTTACTTAACCACTATATTAGGATATATTTAACCTTGTTATTTTTTTTCCTAAAACCACAATACAATTATACTTTTGTTCTGAATTCATATGCAGGCTGTGAACATCAAGAGTTTTTGGCACAGGTTGTGAAGATCAAGAATTTTTGGCTAAGTGTTAAAGACGACTTGAAGATATACTATTACACAACTGAATTAGATGAATGATGAATTGAATGTTTTTATTTTTTTTACATTGTTAGTTGTTATAATTACTAGCCTTTAAAAATATTGAGAATAAAAGTACACTATAAGTATCAATTTTTCTATCTTTAATAACCTTACAAGAAGCAATTGTAGTTAGTTATAAATTATTCAACAACATTTTTTAATGGCCATAGAATGTTATATATAAGCAATAGTACTGCTAACAATAGTATTTTTCGGTGCTGTAAATATAATATGATAGCATTTTCCAAATGCAATACATAATAGAATGATAGCATTTCTACAAAGTAATAATTAGTAATTGCATAGCTGTTTTCAAATGTTATGTATAATAGTTTGTAACATTGAATGAATGCAATCAAATGGCAAGACTTTTAGTTACATGGTCTAACTTAGCATTGCCTAAAATGTTATCATTTGTTTTCGGTAGCATTTTTCAAATGCTAAAACATATTCTTTTTTTCGTGGTTAGATAAGTACTATATATAGAGAGAAAGAGAGAGAGAATTGTTCTCTCTTGCGAACTTTTATAAGGAATAAAATACAAATTTGGTGTTTTAGGTATAAAGCATTTTGTTACATTTTCAAACACTAAATCCGTGCAAAATTTAGTGTAAACGTCCACGAGAGAGGATTTATATATATAGAGAGAGAGAGAAAGAGATCCAATTAGGTGCATGTCATCACACATCTTATTGGGCGCACTAGGCCACGTGTCATCTAACAATAAGGCAACACGTGGCCTGTCGCGCAAAATAACACGCGCAATGTCCCACTTGATCAGTCTGACACACACATACATATATTAAAGTAAGAGACAAGATAAAAGATAGAAAAACAAACGCTCCAATCCACCATATATTTTTGCGTAACATATTAAAATTTGTGTTTTTGGTCTCTTCCTTTTCTTAATATAGTAAGGGTTTCCTTTATTATAAAATTATATGTGCGCAGCTACGTGTCAAAATTCTATAAGCTAGTGCACCACAATTATCAAATAAAATCTTGACACACGGTACATCACGTGCACCAAGAAGCACAATTGATCACAACGACACACACATGATCTGTAGTTTTTAATATTAATGCTGATATGTTAAGCCAGTGCTATACGCACAAGAATGCTGCATTGTTAAGGAAGGTGATTCAATTTGTGAGATGCTCTTCATCACACAAGGCACGCTACTGACCACGACCACAAATGGCGGTAGGAATACAAGTGTTTTTAAGAAATATCTTAGTATTGGTGACTTTTGGGGTGAAGAGCTTGCTACTTCAGCTTTAGATCTTATCTCCTCTCAAACATTCCCCTCTCAAATTGTGCTCTTAGCAACATTACAATTGTCGAAGCCTTTGCTATAAATGCTGATGACTTGAGGGCTGTTGTTTATCAGTTCTGGCAGCATCGCAATCGCAACGTGCAACCTGTAAACATTTTCAGGTTGTACTCCCACGGGTGGAGGACTTTAAAAGCTTGTGTAATACAAGTAGCTTGGCGCCGCTATAAGAAAATGAAGCTTGAAAAATCTCTGTACGCAAAGCAAAATGATAGCATTTTTACAAAGTAATAATTAGTTATTGCATAACTGTTTTCAAATGTTATGTATGATAGTTTGTAACATTGAATGAATGCTATCAAATGACCAGATTTTTAGTTACATGGCCTAACTTAGCATTGCCTAAAATGCTATCATTTGCTTTCGGTGGTATTTTTCAAATGCTAAAACACACTCTTTTTGACGTGATTAGATAAGTACTATATATATATATATAGAAAGAGAGAGAGAGCGAGAATTGTTCTCTCTTGCGAACTTTTATAAGGAATAAAATACAAATTTGGTGTTTTAGGTATAAAAGTATTTTATTACATTTTAAAACAACACTAAATTAACACAAAATTTAGTGTAAACGTCCACGAGAGAGAATTTATATATAGAGATAGAAAAATAGACTTAATTAGTATTAGCCTATATGACTATAAATATTGATTTTGATGATAACAAACCACATGTGTTGGTTAAACAAATATTTATGTATTGTGGTTTTATAATAAGAAAATGATGTCATGGAGTTAAGTTGTTTTTCAAGTTGTGGATTAAAATGAAAGAATTTTATAATCTTTTTTTAAAAATAAATATTGTTTTGAATTTCGGATTTGGACCTATTTGAAAATATTTAAATATTTTGGGTCATCTATAATTTTACATATTTTGGGTGATATCATAATTTCATAAAGTTTTAGGATTGACAAAGCATTATTTAGAAATTCTGAAATTGGACCTATTTGAAAACTTTCATAACGTTTTGGGCCATAACACAGTTTTATAACGTTTTGGGTCAAGCTGTAATTTTAAAAATAGTTCATTGTAGCAGTTACTGTAGTAAGCGGCTATCCGGATCCTGACAAACGGTAGACCGAATTTGGGCAGTAAGCTTCTGGAACATAAACGGCTATCCGGATTTCACAAGCGGCATACCAGATGTTCAAAACTTCAAATTTTGGCTGTAACGGTAACATTAAGCAGCGAATTGGATGTCCATAAATGGTAAGCCGGTTATCACCAAAATGTGTATAATGGATAGTTTTTGAGCTCAAACTATATAAATTCAAATCCAATTCATTTTCAAGTACTCTTGTAAGCAAAATCAAAAAGTACACAACATTTATTGAGCTCTCATTTCGCAAATCATAAAATCTTGAATCATCTTTTGTTCTTCAATTTGTATATCTACTCTTTAAGAGAGTTTTTATTGTAATCTTCAATTCCTCATCTTAATTGTGAGTGTTTGAGTGTGTGAGACACTTGAGTGAAGAGATTGAGAGATAATCTCTTTATTGTAAAGGTTCATTGACACCTTGAAGTCAATTGTAAACATTTGAAGCTTTGAAAGGCTTGGATAGTGAAATCCTCAAGCTTGGATCGCTTGGAGGCGTGGACATAGGCGGGAATTGCTAAACCACGTAAAAATTCGTGGGTTTGTTTCTCTTCTCTCTTACTCATTTGTTATTGTGCTTTTATTGAACTTATTGCTTTCGAATTTATTAAGGGGTTAGATTGGTTGTTGTGTGGTTTTGTTAGGATAATTTTTAAAATAACAATTCACCCTCCTCGTGGGTTGCACACTTGTATTTCAATTAGGTGCACATCATCGCACATCTTATTGGGCGCACTAGGCCACGTGTCATCTAACAATAAGGCAACACGTGGCCTATCGCGCCAAATAACACGTGCAATGTCCTACTTGATCAGTCTGACACACACATACACATATTAAAGTAAGAGGCAAGATAAAAGATAGAAAAACAGACACTCCAATCCACTATATTTTTTCCGTAATGTATTAAAATTTTTGCTTGGTCTTTTAGTTTGTTCCTTTTTCTTAATATAGTAAGGGATTCCTTTATCATAAAATTATATATGCGCAGCTACGTGTCAAAATTATATAAGTTAGTGCACCACAATTCTCAAATAAAATCTTAACACATAGTACGTCACGTGCACAACGATGCACACATGATCACAACGACGCACACCTGACCTGCAATTTCTGATATTAATGCTGATATGTTAAGCCAATACTATACACACAAGAATATTGCATTGTTAAGGAAGGTGATTCAATTTGTCAGATGCTCTTCATCACACAAGGCACGCTACTGACCACGACAACAAATGGCGGTAGAAGTAAAAGTGTCTTTAAGAAATATCTTAGTATTAGTGACTTTTAGTATGAAAAGCTTGCTACTTCAGCTTTAGATCCTATCCCCACTCAAACATTCTCCTTTCAAATTGTGCTCTTAGCAGCGTTACAAATGTCGAAGTCTTTGCTATAAATGCTGATGACTTAAGGGGTTGTTGTTTATTAGTTCTGGCAGCATCACAATCGCAACATGCAACCTCTAAACATTTTCAAGTTGTACTCCCACGGGTGGACGACTTTGAAAGCTCGTGTAATACAAGCAGCTTGGCACCGCTATAAGAAAATTGAAAAATCTATGTACGCAAAGCAGAATATTTTACAAGATCAAGAGGCCAAAGTTGGTAGAAAATCATCCAAATTTCGTGTTGCCATTTATGCTCCGCGAATTTTTTCTTATATGCGTCAATCTGTACGGCATAGTGGTGATCTTCCAGGAGGACGTGTTAATGTCACACTTGTTGCTTCAGAAATTGCCAGATCTTGAGAGTACATATTTGTATACTAGATTATTTGGGTAGGAATTGCAAGTTTTGGTGAAAATATGAAACGTCAATTTCAATTGTAGATTAGCATGACTAATGCACCAAAAACCAAATCCAAATCAAATATGAGAGTCTAGAATACATCAACCTTTGCATTTTAATTTATTTTAACCACCAGTTCCACAAATTTAAGAAACACAGCCTTGACTTCAGAAAACATATGTGTCTGTCACGTATATGGAACATTAACTCTGGCTACTGGAAAAAGAATGTTCAGTTTTTTATTGTTCATCTACAATATCATTTATTTGTTTAGGAAGGTCTTACATTAACAATGTGGCTAAAATCCTTTTAGTTAAGCTTGGTGTCGTAGTTAAAATATTGTTTGGTTGGTTAAAAGCTATATTTCTTTATAGATCAAGCTCTGTAAATATTCTTAGAAGATTCTCATACAAGTTTTTAGAGATGGCTTGTAGACGCCACAAACTGTTGCCATTCATATTTCTCGAAGTTTGTTGTTCATTTAAGTGTGGTTGGTTCATGCTTTCTTCATGTATGGGTCCTCTGTCTAGCAATTGCTTCAATATTATTAGTCAACAAATTTTCATCAATTTTTTTTTCACTTAAATGAAAGGAGCAACAATATTAGTTCTCTTTTAAACTATGATGTATGAAGGTTGATTTCTCAAGTTCTGTTAACGCTGTTTGCTTATGTTAAAATATACAAACTAAAGCATGCAAATTGATTAGGAAATTTTTCCTATGACAAAACCTTGCATATGAACCACATAAATCGACTTGTATATATCTACTGCCACTTTTGCTAGGTGTATTAATTGGTTTTTACGAATGAGCTTAGATCATATAAACCTAATAGATTGTCCTTCTTTTTGAAAACTCAAACATGCACATATCATTCGAAGCTAGTTAATTGAATAAATAAATAAGTATAGTAACCTTAGCTTGTCTAGGTTAGACTACCGTTGCGTTCAATTACCGAATTAAAGAATCGAAAGCCGGATTCGAAATCATTGATGTTGTTTGCTTCGTAAAATAGCATCGGAAATCGGAATCAGAATCGTGGAGCCCGCCACAATTTCAGAATGAGGAATGGGAGACTCATTCCCCGGAAGGGCTTAGGAATGAGTCTCTCATTCTGAGGATTCACCATTTTACCCTCCACCACAATTCAAAATGTCCATTTTGCCCTTATTTATAATTAATTGATATATTAAAAAATAATGATTAATAATTATAGTTTTGAATAAATAATCACAATAATTAAATATGATGATGATGATGATTACTATTATTATTAATTAATTAATTAATGTACTACTATAATAATTATTAATATAATTATTGTTATTAATTAATTAATATATTATTAACAATAATTATTAATAATTATAATATTTGAATAAATAATCACAATAATTAATATATTATTATTATTATTATCAATTAATATAATATTATAATAATTAATTTTTTAGTAGATTTTGGGTTAAAGGATAAATGGGTAAAATCAAACCAAAAACAATGAATTTGTTGTAGGGGGTTTGGAGTACCTCACTAGATCTTAGTGTATAGGCTAGTTCGAGCTTATAAAGAAGCTAAAGAAGAGGAGGATTGAGATGGCAGCAGCAAGGGATCTGGATTAAAGTTAGAAATCTTAAAAGAACATCCCTAGATTTGCAAAACAAGGAATAAGGTTAGAGGTGGAGCCGGTGGTGGTCAACAACCACATTTCGACGCTCAAGTCAGCTACTTGAACTTTTTGGGAGATGAGAGCTTGCAAGCCCTCTAAAAAATTTGTGGCTGGAGATTGAAAAAGACATCAGCCCCTTGGTTTTATGTGTGTTTGTTACAAGACTAAGAGTGTGGGAGTGTGTAAGCTTATGACAAAAATAAAACATTTTTTGGCCTTTATATAGCACAGCTTGGGTACCTTGCCATGTGGCATATTTTTAGTGGAGATTTTATTGTCCTCTCTAAATTTCTCACATCTCTTTACCATTTTGATAGTTTTTGAGCCATTGGGAGCACGCTTGGAGGGCAAAGAGGTGGTTTTTGGACCGGCACTGTCATTTAGCACAAGTGGTGTACGTTCTAGGTGGTCCAAGGTTCCTTTTTGCAGTCTGTAGAGTGACAGTTGTGGTTACTAAGGAACACTATTCTTTGTGGGAGTGTGGGAGCTTATGACAAAGATAGAACATTTTTTGGCCTTTATATAGCACAGCTTGGGTACCTTGCCAGGTAGCATATTTTTAGTGGAGATTTTATTGTCCTCTCTAAATTTCTCACATCTCTTTACCATTTTGATAGTTTTTGAGCCATTGGGAGCACGCTTGGAGGGCAAGGAGGTGGTTTTTGGACCGGCACTGTCGTTTAGCACAAGTGGTGTACGTTCTAGGTGGTCCAAGGTTCCTTTTTGCAGTCTGTAGAGTGTAAGTCTCCAAATACCTAATGGACCGGCAAAGCCAATTGATTATCACAAAAATTAATTGTAATATTTGAAAGGGATGGAAGCCGTAAAAATAGAGCTTTG
Organism: Citrus medica; assembly: GCA_002013955.2. NCBI lineage: Eukaryota > Viridiplantae > Streptophyta > Magnoliopsida > Sapindales > Rutaceae > Citrus > Citrus medica. The sequence continues at coordinate 59,095 of MKYO02031447.1, read as the reverse complement.
ATATTTGGACAAAAAAAAAACTAAAAAATGCTGACAAACAAAATAATCACTCAATACTACAACACCATAAGGCTTTATAGCATTCAAAACATGATGAAAGTGTTGTTAATTATACATCCACAGTTCTAATTATAAAAAGATATACAAGGAAAAAAAATTAAATTAAAAGGTTCGATATTAAGGAAATAATCTCATAGTCATAGCGACTCAAAATAATTAGAGCAACCCTCAAATTTTGAACTATCTTTTAAACAAATAAGACTGGTGTTTTTTATTAACTTACATGACCGCATTCCATGTACAGAAGAATATTGAAGCCAATAGTGGCCCGTGTAGCTTCAGCAATAATTCCTGAAACCCCTGTTTCTTCCGAAAAACATGCAGTACGCTCGAATAACCCTTAGCAAATATTGAAGAAGGGAGAAGTTCATTGCATGCAAAAACTCCGTGCCTCCCATTCTTTGAGAGATCACCAGCACCTGGAAATTAAAATCAAATGTAATTAAAATTATCAAATTCAGGTCTATAAAAGTTGATTAATTAAGATAATAACATGAGTGTGACTTAATTACCTGAGGTTCGGGATGAGTGGCCAAATTGTCAATGTAGAAGAAGAGCCAGCGCCACAAACTTTCCTTATTTTAAACGAAGTTTTATTATTACAGTTTACAAAACTCAAAGGCAAAATCAAATTGTAATATATATATATATATATATTTCTGATGCACTGGTTAGTTACATCATTCACTTTAATTTCTCATTTTTTCCCTACATGAGCTTCTGATCCTTTAATCATAATGATGATTTTTTTCTTCCACAGAACGAAAAGAAAAAGTCTTCTAAGTATAATCTTGAAATCCCATGTTCTTAAAACCAAAAAAAAAAAAATGGTGCAGAATCTCTAATCAGTCCTTTAATGCTTCCATTTGATGCTTGTTAGGTCACTTTAGGAGTTAACTTGGGTGCTCTTATTAATGGTGATGTATGATGGTTATGTATTACGACCGGAGTATCTTCCGGAGAATATAACTTTAGTTATAATTGTATGTTTTTGGCGTATAAATATTTCGAACCTTGTGATGAGACGAACCAAATTTAGAAGGATTTATACCGTTCTACTTCGTGATCAAACTAGAAATTCCACTTCAATAAAACCCTAATTTTATTAATTCAGACTTATTCAATAAAAGTTTATCATTTATAAATTTTTGTTTCGTCTATCTTTCAACCTTTAACGTTTCCGCATCATCAAGTAGCTACTCCTCTGTTTTGCTCTCTTTCTTAATTCATGTTATTTTAACTGAGCTATTCATTAGGCTATTAGCTTCAAGTTAATTATTCTATTTAATTATCCCCTCAAAGTGTAGATTCACTACAGGCTGTAGGGAACTCAAGTAGCTTTACATGCAGAAGTGATAGTTTTCGATTGAAGAGAACCAAATGGATGTTAAAAATTGCATAAAACCGACGAAGGAACAAGTTTCTGATTATATCTTCTATGACATTTTTCTGGAATTGCCCGCGGAATTACTTGGGCGTTTGAGATCTGTTTCTGAAAACTACACCAGCTGCTGCTGCTGATGAAGAACCTCATATCCTACTTGTTGATCATGAGGACACGGTGCCTTCGTTTATAAGTGATGGTAATATCATCAAGGAAGTGTCAATCTTAGAATTCTCAGAGGAATGTAACGCTGTCGAGAACATTGCTAATGGTTTATTGTTCTTTTGAAACGAATGGAATCTAGGGGAATTCTTCATATGCAATCCTCTCAGGGAAGAAGTTTTGGAGATGCCACAACCATTGGCTGTATCAACCGCCATTGGCACTTTCAGGGAGCATCTGGCATTTTATGGAATGGGATTTGATTCTACAACCAATTCTTACTGGATTGATCGGGTATGTGAACTGCCAAGGTTTGGTTTATCGCGTCGCTTACCAATGGTCAATTGCTTCGCAATGTTCACACTTTGGGTACAGCTTCATGGCGAGTAATCTCTTCATCGGTTTGCTTTGCACCACATTGTCTACAGAGTGTATCTGCACATCGACATGCACTTATTGATTTGGGATAGTAGAACTGATGGAGCACCCCTAGTATCTTTTGACTTCGAGATTGAGGAATTTATAGAGACTCCTCTTCCAGATTTTGGTTGCCTACGTGAACATTATACGAAATTTATGTTGATTGACTGAAGGGATTCTTAGCTATTGTTAGTTTTTCATCTGCCACGCACATCGAGACATGGGTTCTGAGAGATTATGAGAACAAAGAGTGGGTTAAAGAATATAGATCTAGTACTCAAGTTTGGGCAAGAGAAACAGATGAAAATACAGGTCTTATAAGACGTTATATATGTTTTTCAGTTTTTGGGAAGATAAAAGATTCCTGTTGGGTTTTTCAATCGCTGGCTGTCGTATGAAGCTTATGCTCATAAGCACCTAATCTTTTCTTGATATTGAAACAAACCGCCTCTGGTACATGCAATGTCCTTTGCCAGAAAGCTATAAATTTCACAAGAGCCTATTCGGTTATACAGGCAACATTCTTTCTCTCAGATACTTTGGCTATCCAATTGCAGAGGTTTCAGATTAAGTATTACTTTTTGAAGATGGCTCCTAGGATCTATGTTACGCCACATAACACTACTAATTGTAATTCATCTCACCGTGCTTAGTACTTTGTGTGTGATTCCTTTGTCTGACAATTGCTTCAATATTATGTAGCAGTCTTTTGACAGATGCCAAGCTTTCGTCAACTAAAGAATGAGTAAGAAGAACGAGAAGCCTGTCGTCCTAATTGATACTTATTAAATAGTCATTACGTGCAAAGAAACGTAAATAAAACACCTAAAGCCTTCGTCAATATTCAGGCTCTCTTTTTTTTTTTTTTCCCCTTCTTCCTTTCTCTTTCTGTAGACCATTCAAAAAACTTGGTCCCCAAATATAAGCTAGTGACTTATTCGAAGAAGAGGATTTTCTCCATCACAAGCCTTCACTGATGAATTGCGGTCGAAAATTTCTTAGCAGATTAGAACAAAACTTTAGTTTCCCTATAGATTAACCATGCAAAATTGCAAATTTTACAACTTTTGGGCTATATGATTAGTAAATTTCGCAGTCCAGCAGCAAGAAGAAGAAGAAATTTGAAGAGCAAGAAACTGACCTTTTTACCATATGGCCTACGGGTTGAAACCTTCTATCACAAGCCTTTAATGGCCATGCTTCTGCCATCCACGCCGGGGATCCCAGCATAATAAACTGTAATTTAGAAACGGTGAAGGCTCTCGATTAGCTCAAAGGTTTGGGGTTTGGAGTCTGGAATTTCCTTTAAATAAGCCCATTGGACTGAGCGGAGCAGACTTAGATTTGGGCTTTTCAGATCATATATCGCGAGTGGTGCAATAAGAACCCCTCTGAAGTCCTCAAAAGGAAACCCCTTTAAGCGTATCTTCCAAAATACACATTAATTTATAAACAAAATAATTTGTTTCTTTAACTTTCTCAGTTCTCACTTTTATCTCTTTCTCTCTCTCTTTCTCTAAAATCTAAAATTCTATTAACAAATTCCCATCTCTTAGTGCATTTGATTTTATTTTCCATCATCTTGTTGTTGCTTATTGTCTTTAAAAACAAAACTCAATATGGTTTCTTTACTTAATTTTTTAAAATTTAAAAATAGACCAGATATACACAAGTTTAATGGCCTCCACTCTTAAATGACAATTTTGAAAATAAATATGACTATAAGAAGTGTACGCAGAATTAAAGGTTAGCTAGCTTTTTGTTAATTTTTTTCAGATGCAAGTTTCATATGATTACATTTAAAATAGGGTGCGAACAGATTTTAAGCTAGAGAGAGAGATTATGCCTTAATTAAGGGTAAGAACATGAAAAAAAATAATAATAAATAAAACATAAGAATGTCAGTGGTTGCCTGTAGCGCCACTCATCTATCAAATATACCCCTTTGTAGTTTTGAAATATTTCAAATTTCCCCTTGCAAATTTAAAGATTTTCTGAAGCAACTAAAGATTGTATTATAATTTTGAAAGTTACTAACATATAAAATAGTGCAATCTAAAGATTCTGGTTCCACCACGGGGCACAACAATCCGCATGTCTTAACGCTAATTAGGTCCCTTGACGACGCAATAATTACCTCAATCTAATTGTAATAGATGATAGAATTACGAAAACAGCTTCACATCCCTCAAGACTTTTTGATTCTTTGAAGAGACTAAAGGCCATGCTTTCACTTTTCATTGTTAAGGGAAGTGATTATGTTTACCCTTGCACAGTTTTTTTTGTGCATAGAAGCCTGTATCTTTATGTTACAAGACGAATTACATAATAGGCAATAAAAACTAAGCCCCAGTTGATGCTGAAACTGTATTGGTGGCGTTTATTCCTCCGGGATATATTTGTGCATGCCTTTTGGAACGCCAAATCCTTCTGAAACGCCAGTATGATTGTAAGAAATGAACTGAGTGCTGTTTAATAAACAGATTTTGCAAGTCATCGGCCATGAGAACAAAAGCTTCAACATCAGTAAGCGCTTGAATTGTTCTGGTTGATACAGGAAAGTTAGAAGAGTAGGGGTCAGCCTGAAACCAAGCAACAAGTTCTTCTCCACAGAAGTCCCTGTCTTTCAGATGATGATTTTTGTGATCGCGGAGACCAGTCCTCTGAGATCCAGTTCTTACAGTACCGACAGAAGTGTAGACCCTCAGCTTGCCCTGCACCATGAAGAGCATCTCATCAACTGGATTACCCTCCCGACCAATGTAAGAGCGCTCATTGTAGTAAGCCAGCTTCAAACATTCACAGAGGGAATCCAGTGTTGCTTCATTGAACTTCTTCAGCTCTTGCACCTTGATGTATAAACATTCAAGAATAAGCATACGAGTAGAATGCTGACACGAGGCCAAGAGCAATCAGTACATTAATTAATAGACACTAGGAAAAGGAACTCACTTTTTTTATCTGTTCTAAACAGAGTTCACGTTTTATGTTCCTTTTAAGGTCCTTGGGAAGATTGAGCAAATTACTTGCTACATCAATGCGTGGGATTTCTTGCCATTTATATGGCTGGTATTTCTTGAATTCCATTTGGAATTTCTCAGATAGCTGCCGCGAGGACATCCACTGCTCTATCTCTCGTTCCTTCAGTCTCACCTTCTCCGACTTTTTAGTTACAGACTGTAGATACATCTGTTTTACAGAACCATAGTTCAAAGCAAATAAAATTTACCATGCTACATCTTAAGCAATAGAGAAAAAAAAAATACATAGATAAGAATTTTAATTAACCTCCATATTTCCTATAAAAAGGACAAAGAGCACCATGGAGTAGGTGATTATGGAAATTACGAAGATATTTTCCCCTGGAGAGGCACTTGGTTGCAGGCTTTGACCAAAACTACTGCAAAAGTGATAGGCAATGCACATGTTAAGTTTTCACTTCAATTAAAATCTTAGGCCAATACACAGGCACAAGGGCTAAATTCCTGAGGGGGGGAAACAAAAAAATACTGCAAGAGGTTCAGATATGACGAAAAAGAGAACCTAATCACATTGTAACATCATCAAACCCTAACCCCAGCACCCAAAGATAAGCAGTATCTTTAATTTAAAGCGCGTATCTTTAATTTAAACCACAAACCTGAGACTTTGCAGGCCCCATCGTAAGCAATATGGGAACTTCCCTACGAAACTGGTGACATCCACAATCTGATGCTGAATTGCTTCTTTAAATATTCCAAAATCGAAGGCCAGATCATCTTGACAGAGATCATTTACAGAAAAGAACCATTGGTTGTCTATTGAATTCTCATGGCTACAATAAAAAGACCTACGACTGCATCCAGTGGTAGAAACAGAGCAGGCATGCTCCCAACATATCATCTCTCTTGCTACAGCGGAAAAGTACCATAGAGCTCCGAATACCTAAATTAAGGACCAGGACTTCACTTGTTGATAAAGAAAATATGTGCACAATTGAGACATAATGATATATCTTTGCTGAATAGTAATAAAAATTACATTATAATGTATCAGAATCATGCATATTTTTAATGATATAGTTTAACTTACATGACCACCATTCAGGTAAAGAAGAAAATTGAAAGCAGCTTTGGCCCATTTAGCTTCTGCAAGTATGCCTGATACCCTTGTGGCTTTTGTAAATAATGTGTAGCATCGAGTAACCCTTAACAAATATTGAAGAAGAAAGAAGTTCATTGGAAACATAAAGTTCTGGACTCCGAGTACTGGTATATCAATAATTAAAATCAGCAGCACCTGCACAAATTAGTTAGTACAGCAAGTTTAGTCTTCAGAGTCCGCAACTAATGCTAATAATTACAGGGGACTATAAGTTATGACTACGGACACGAAGCACATTCACAATCATCTGCGCTGCGCCCAAGGGGCTTACTAGTACCATATCCAAAGACCAAATACATGTAGCTTAATTACCAGAGGGAGTGGAAGAACGACAAGAAGATCAATCAGAGAGAAGTGCCAGAAATGTTTCACTTCGATTTTAGGTGAAGCGGTAGGCAGAAGGTAGTTAACATATGTCAAATAAACGATAGCAGATATTGAATGGAGAGCAATAGCCGTAATACCCAACTCTCCGTCGAAACCAAGGCACATTCGCTCAGCAGCGATTGTAGGAACATAAAAGAACAATGGATCCACCGAAATAATCATCACACATGATATTAGAAAAACCCAGTACCCGTAAGGCCTCTGCGGGTCATGTATTCTCGTCAGAAAAAGAAAGCATTTTGCCAAAAAATGGTTGCAAGATTGGGCTAGTTCTTTAATTTCAACTCCAGACTGTAAGCCTCCTTGAAAATGTCCGGAAACCGGATTTGCACCTTCCTCCAACCTTAAGTCTTGAGACCTGACGGAAACATGCATTAGTTAGAAATCAGTTCATAGAAAAGCTGTTCTAGGACTAATTATTAATTAAATTTATAGCGAGAGTGACATATATAGTAAAACCCACTTACATGATCAAAATAATCGAAGAAGCGAACTTCGTGTGGCTGCAAATCTGATTGGGCACTTTTCCATCAAAGTGTCAATTTATGCTGGTTGGACAGCTGAGGCTTGGAGTGGAATGGTAAGGTTCAAAAAAATTAGTAAATAAATAAATGTGGGTTGACTCAGTCAATTAGTCGTGAATTAGCGAAAGACTTTGAATTCTTTAGTCAATATTGGTCAGCTTGAGCACAAGCATAATTATTATTGGTCAGCTTGAGCACAAGCACAAAAAAATGTAAATCTTTTTTGTTCTTTCAAACTTTTTAGCTTTGTATTAGCTTCATGTTAATTTTCTATTTAAATTTATCCCTGAAATGTAGATTGATAATGGTTTGCTGTTCTTTCGAAATTAACGGCATCTAGTGGAACTCTTCATATACAATACTCCCAGAGGAGAAGTTTGTTGACAGATTACTCTGTCTACCAACTGGTTCAATATTTTGTAGCCGTCATTGAACAGATGCCAAGCTCAGTGGTCACCAAATTTTCTTCAATTAAAAGACTGAAGAAGAAGAAGGAGAAGCTCGTTGCTCTAATTGATACTTAAACACAGTCATTACATACAAAGAGAACATACACAAAACACCTAAAGCCTTCATCTATTTGCTGGCTTTTTTTTTTTTATCTCCTATTTTAACTTCTTCTATAGACCATTCAAAAACTTGGTCTCAATATCCTATACCCCAAATTTGAGCCAGCTGCTTACCCGAAGAAGAGGATTTTCTCCATCTTGACAGACGTAGTAGGAAAGTTAAAACTTCCGATGGATCGTTCAGAGAATACGAAGCTTTAGTTTCCTTCGGAGTTGAAGACACAATTATCGGATACCCTTGGCCTCTACACTTTATAACCTGAAAATTTGGAAAAAGTATACTGAATATAAACAATTACGCCCCCATCAAAACTTTTATACTTTCTGTGTTGTGTGTGTGTGTGTACAACTAGCCGATAAAAATACCTTGAAAGCGTCTTCATCAGTGCGATCATCGCCAATGTACAGGGGGAGAACATCGTTGGGATTGCTCAGCCCTAGAGTGTCCAGTAAATATTCCAGGGCATGACCTTTATCCCATTCAATAGAGGGTCGAATTTCCATGACCTTTTACGTGCAAAAAATCGAAAAATAATGGTGAGTTATTGAGAGCAAATTCAGAATCAAGAGCTGAGATTCATCGTAACTAGTAAGTTGAAAAATTAATTAATCCTACCTTTTTACCCTCACTTAGATCAAAATCAGGATAGTTCCTCATCACAGCTTTCACCTTCTCTTGTAACATATTGTAATCCTGCGTGCCATGTAAAATACTATAAATTTCTTGTGGAGGAAGCTCTAGCTGTCAAGTGAAAGTTTTTTTGGGAGAGGGGAAAAAAAAAAGAAAGAAAGATGAGGCCTATATAATTTCCGATTTTTATTACCTCTTCTCGGACTTGTCTGAAATGCACAGAGATGCAGAATCGATTGTCCTCAATCCTTGCACCTTGTATTTTCTTGGTTTCTTCTTCCAATTCTTTGATTATCTGTTACCATTAATCAAATTCGTTATAATACAGGAGGAGGTGCAAGTGCAAGGAAAATGAAAAATAAGAAGGTTAGCTATTTAATTACCTCCTGAATTGCAGGCAAAAATTTCTTAGCAGGCTGAAAGAGAACTTCATTTCCCTATAGATTAATAAATATAACCATGTGAATTTTACACATTAAGGGTTCGAAGAGTTAGCAAGTTAATAAAGCAAGAAGAAGAAACTGACCTTTTTACCAGGGACTAGGGTGTGGTACTTTCCCTCACAAGCCTTAACTGGCCTTGGTGGTGCCAGTATGTCCATTCCATGGCTCCCAGCGTAATACACATTACACAACTCTACAAATCCCATAACCTGAATTCAAGATAATAAGGAGTTGTAAGTTTTAAGGTTTGAATCATTGGCGGGACCACACTAGGCCAAGGGGAGCACGTGTCCCTCTTCCTTTTGAGAATTGTTTTTTGGTATAATATCAAAACTGCCCATGGTAATTTAAAAAATCACTAATCTGCCCCTAATAATTTGGAGGTTTTCCGTAATTTCACTTATAATGTTAAAAAATTTCGTACCTTTTCTCGGCTCCTACCACTAATAATAGCAGTTGGAAAATACTTTGCAACTTCACGCACGGCCGCACGCATCTGGAAAAAAAATATTTTTTTTAATTAATTAGTCAAACTCGTAATATATAAATTTGGAATATTATTATGAATATCAAATCCCTTAATCAAAGAGCTAGTGTTGATATTAATTAACTCATCAGACATAAAGGCGCGATCGGGATCGTCAACTATTGGTGAAAGAGTGTCATCGTAATCTAAAAACACAGCAACCTTCTTCCCTTTCGCTATCTTTATCATCCTATCAAATGAGTCTAGAGCTTAAGGATGTTCCACCTATATAAACAATAATATACGAAATATTTAGTCTTAATTAATGTTGGAAAAAGATAAAAATAAAACCAATATCGTTATTATAAAATAAAAATTATCAACTGCGAATAACAAAATACAAAATAATATTGTATTACGTAAAATTTACATTATAAAGTGAGAACAAATGCACTACAGAAAAACTCATAGAGAATGATTACGATACATACCCTCCAACTTTTACATTGAAAAGCCTCCCTAACTTCTTGTTACGAATTCCTATGTTTTTAATTCTAACCTCCAACTTATGACATATTATCTACTATACATTAAAACTTAGGATACCAACAACTGAAAACTTGTGAGTATGTCAAAAAATTTGAGGTAGTCAACGGAGAGCAGGAAGTGTTATACCAACAGCGCTGTGTTGTGAATATAGCTCTTATTACAAGATTGATTTTTGTTCCTCATGTACGGTTACAAATCAACAGAGAAAAACAATGATGATGAAAATTAATGAAACCCTACCATCCATGAATTATAACTTGCATCCGAAGTATCAGAATCGAGGGGATTAAATGTTGTTCTTGCATTTATGGAGTGATCTCCACCATTTTCATCATTGTTTTCTTTTGAGATAGGCTGCACTTTCTGTTTACTAGAAGGTGATCTTTGGAACCCCATTGCTTGACTAAGCTTTGCAAAGTTTATCTGAGCAACAAAAGGAAACGAACAGATTAAGAAAACAAACGAAGCAAAGCAATGAATCTGAAGCCCATAAAAGCAGCTATTTAAATAAATATTTAACATGGTAATAACGTTATACAGTACCTGAATTTCACTAATCATACTGGCTGTGTTATCAACTTAGTCTACCTTTCTACTTGCTTCAAAATATGTACCTGCCAGAGAACCAATTATATCATCTAAATTGTATTTAAAAATGTTGTTGACATTATATTACCAATGTTGCTAATTGCTTTCCAAATATTTTCGAACGCACTCTTGATGTGAGGTTTCATCGCCGTGACAATTACACATAATACTTCTCTAAATACATGAACTAATAATTATGATTAATAATAATCACATAGAAAATGCTCTGGCTAATTAGGTTCTTAAAATCTTCTGATAGTTGGAAAATAGGTGAAGTGAAGCTTTCGGGTCAAGATTTCAAAGGTCGGTGGTGTAATACAACATCTGTATATACGTACAATAAAAAAGATTGAAGTACATTTTTTTAAGGTCATTTTCAAGAAACAATTATGCCACAAGTGTTTGTGAAGCGAGCCATTATCCATTATCCAAGAACAGAAATTAGTGTGCTTAAATGAAACCTAAATATAAATTTATGAGAGACTGTAACTTACAAGGTAGCAGCTCCCCTCAATAAAAAGAACAAAAAGACACATATCACGTGTCCGACTCAAAAGTAACAATTGGAAAATCTTTTGGTGTTGTACGAATGACACGTTGTTGACAAATATTAGGCTTATCGAAAAGTCTCTCTTGGAAGAAGACAAAGGTGTCTGGGTCCAATGATATGTACAAAGTGACAAAGTCAAGTCTTGGATCATTTTAAATTGATTATAATGAAGAATGTTTCGAAAGCTTCATAGTGACTTCTGTTCTAAGTAGAGCATCTATTGTTTTGACCTAATAATGCATTGACTGACCGGCCAATAGGGCATTGGTTGCCATGTATCAAACAATGAACTTAATGATTTTGTATGAAACGATTCTAAAGTAGTGTAAGAACAGGTTTGAGATTTTTAATGTTTAATATTTTATAGATAGATGGTTGGTTTTTGTATATGATAAATCCAAACAAATAAATGACGACCTACACACAGCTAAATTAGTTAATGGCCAAGATAAAAACTTTTCTGAAAATACTGATAATTATAGTGAAAAAAAATTATTTTACTCTATTGTTAAGTCAAACTCTTTAATTTCCTGCGCTTTATTAGAAAACTCCTCGAATATATTTAAATTATAAGGATAATGAAATTTTCAACAAGAAATCTTTGCATTTAAAATCAATAATCATTGTTTACTGTATATTAATAGTTGACTTTTTAAATATCAGTAACAAACTATTGAAAATATTAGTGAAATGAATGACATATCAAATGTTTCACCATTTGAAATATGATTTTATATCACAACTTTATAAGTAAATTATTACTTTTAATCTAATGACTATAGCACATTATATTGTGTTACAACCACACACAAAAACCATCTTCCTTCAACAAACTCAACCACCTGTGTATACCAAAATTTCCTAATTTTTGAAATCTAATGATAAAAAATCATTTACTAAACTTGACAGAAACCTTTGTTAAAGCTGCATGCGAAAGTGTATATGTAGTTAACGATTTCTGGTGTGGCTCAAATCACCTGAGGAGCCGTTTTATAATTTTAATTTTATGATTGGGGTTACTATTTTGATTAATCTGATGATTCATTGTTTGTACCGTGCCATAGACAAAAAAAGAGCCGGAAGAGATCACCGTAAAATAAATAAGAAACATCGAAAGTGCCATTCAATTCTAACTGATATCGTTTAAGAAGACAGAATAAAATCATATTATTTTAACAGTGCTATTAGCTTCATGTTATTTTTTCTATTTAAATTGTTCCCTAAATATTTAGATTCACTACAGAGTGTATCTGCAAGTGAAGACGTGCACTGGTTGATTTGGGATCGTAGAACTAATGAAGCGCGCATAGTTTTTTTTTTTTCACTTCAAGATTGAGGAATTTATAGAAGAGGATTCCTCTTCCAGATTTCGGGAGACTACGTGAATATTATAAGAAATTTATGTTGGTTGATCTGAAGGGATTCTTGGGTATTGTTAGTTTTCCATCTGCCACACACATCGAGATATGGGTGCTGAGAGATTATGAGAACAAAAGTGGGTTAAAGAATACAGATCTACTGCTCAAGTGTGGGCAAGAGAAGCAGATGATAATACCAGTGTTATAAGACTCGGTATATGTTTTTGGAAAGATGGAAATATTTTTGTTGGTGTCTTCAATCACGGGTTGTTGTTTGAAGCTTATACTTGTTAGTAGCTATTTTTTCTTGATATATGTTATGTTAACTGAGCTGTATCAAACTCTTTAAGCAAGAATTACTAACTCACGAACTCAGAATCAACAAATGCAAGCAAGAACGAGAAGCAAGAAAGACACAGGAATCAAGAACTATCAATACACACAAAGAAACTAACGTGGTTCAATTCCACAAAGGCACCTACATCCACGGCTGAAAATGCCAGCTAGGGCAGAAGCTTTATTGAACAAGAATGGCTAATTACAATGACTCCACAATATAGATTAAAACCTCTCTAAGCTTGGCGTTTTTCTCTCCGTAATGCAGCAGTAAAAGCATGTCTCTCGAGCTTCAGAAACAGCACATATATATTGCTTTTCACACGTGTGTTTCCACTAACAGAACCAAGCCGTTATGACTAACTGCTTATTCTCTTGGACCCCACTAACGCCAGCTCATCAGCCACCTCAGCAAGCTCATAACAGAATATAACTAATTTCGGCTTCACAATATAGAAACAAACTGCCTCTGGTACATGCAGTGCGCTTTGCCAGAAAGCTATAAATTTCACAAGAGCCTATTCGGTTATACATGCAACATTCTTTCTCTCAGATATTTTGGCAATCCAATTGCGGAGGTTTCAGATAACTTTTTGACGATGGTTTGCAGCGTCTATGTTACGCCACATAAAACTACTGTTTGTATTTCTCAATAGTTTGTAATTCATCTCACTGTGCTTAGTTCATACTTTCATATGAAGATACAATTAGCATACCCTTGCCCTCTACTTTTTATTATCTGAAAAATTTTATTATCAAGTGCCTATTCTAAATTACAATGCCCTTGTGCAAAAAAGTGTAAATCTTTTTGTACAATATAGGGTGGACGTACAACTAGCCTATGATTTCAATGACATATAATACAGTGTGTCAATCCTACATTTTCACCCTAACTTAGATCAAACTCTGGATAGTTTCTCAATGCAGATTTCAACTCTCTCTCACAATATACTGGCCATAGAAAATATTACAGCAAAAATAACGAAAACATATAAAACATGTTTGGTTATCTATTACAAACAACCAAAGTTCCTATGTTATTAAAACAGGTATAAAAATTTGTTTAATGATAAATTAAAGTTATTTAAACCTGTTGAAATATTGTTCGGTTCAGCATTTCACCAAAAAACTTGCTGACTTTCTTGACACTTGAAGGAGTTGGTTAAAAATAGTTTGCTTCAATTATCTACTCGTAGCTGAGTGATTCTTGTACTGTGCTCTTAAAGCTCTAAGAAAATAACACTTTTATACTTTTATTCTGTAGAGCTTTGGCTGATCTAAAACTTGTGAAACCAAAGACTCTGCCCAAGATCTTGACCAAGAACAATTCAAGTTGCACAAGAATAGATTTGAATCTAAACCAACTCGGTCTTTGAATTAAAAAGATCTAAACTTCCAAGAACAAGATTTAAGAAAGAGAAACAGATTGAAGTAGAAACAACACACACAAAGAAGATAAGAGATAAAGTGGTTCAGTCTCTTTAGAGACCTACATCCACGAGTGAATCCACTAGAGTTGCTTCCATTGATTCATGAAGAAAATACAAGTACTCTCAAAGGAATTAACTGAGAACAAGGGACACCTCTCTCTCTAGAATAATTCTCTAGAATACTCTCTAATGAGATCACTCCAACACGCTGGCAAAATCAGCTTTTATACTGCAGAAGAATAACAAACTCGAAACCCAGATTGCACAACTGCTTCCCACATGTCCAAACCGTTAAACTAACCGACCGAGTTTAAGTAATCACGTGACTTGCACGAGCAACTCGGTTAAATTTTGTTATGAGCAAAACGTTAAGCTTGGCACCGTTTCACTTATAGAGATCACGAGCTTACTCACGTGACTTCATAACAGATATAACTCCTGCTCTAAATGTTGTCGTTCCATTTTGCAAGTGTTTGAATTCAACTGCTTTACATTTCTCCACCTTGAATCAAACACCAACTCTGACTCTTTCACTACCTTCATGCAAGACAGAGATTGCATACTCCTGCTAAGCTCAAGCACTTGCTGAACTTAGCTACTGAAACCACCTTGGTTAACATGTCTGAGGGATTATCATCAGTATAAATTTTAACAATCCTGATTACCCCTTTAGAAACTTCATTTCTTATAAAATAAAGTTTACTATCTATATGCTTGGTCTTTTCATGATGAACTGGGTTCTTGCAGAGATGCAGAGCACTTCAATTATCACAAGAGATTGATACTGACTCTTGATTCAGGCCAAGTTCACTCAGCAGACCCTTAAGCCGTATGGTCTTTTTGACTGACTCAGTTGCTGCAGTATATTCTGCTTCTATAGTTGAGAGTGCCACTACACGCTGCAGATTGGCCTTCTAAGTCATCAATGAGCCATTTAAGAAGAACATATAGCCCATAAGAGACCTTATTCTGTCCAAATCCCTAGCAAAATCTGAATGAACTGAACCCCCATAAGCCAGTACCCTCTACATTCTTCCTTCCATACAAAAGTCCAAGGCCAAGAGTGCCTCTGATATACCTCATGATCCACTTCACCTTTTCCAATGCTCTCTGCCTAGAAATTCCATATAATGGCTCACAACACTCACAGCATGTGAGATGTCTGGCCTTGTCAGTACCATGACATACATTAAGTAGCCTATAACATTTGCATATGGAACCTTACTCATTTCTCCCTTCTCTTCTTCTATACTGGACTATTGAGCTTGCATAGTTTGAAATGAGTTGCCAATGGGAGCTGTACTGGCATAGAATCCAGCATTCCAAAGGTTTCTAACACCTTTGTCATATATTTCTCCTGATTCAAGAAAATTTAACCATTTCTTCTGTTTCTGATGATTTCAACCCCTAATATATTCTTCACACATCCCAGGTCTTTCATGTCAAAAACAGAACTGAGAAGTTGTTTTAGAGCCTCAATTTCAGCCCTTTCTTTATAAGCAATGAGCATATCATCTACATACAATAGTAGATAGATATGCATATTTGATTTCAACACCCTATAATAGACACAACAATCATAGCTGCATCTATAAACTCATTAGTGACCATGGACTCACCAAATTTAAGATACCACGGCCTTGGGGATTGCTTAAGTCCATAGGGAGACTTCTTAAGTAAGCAGACATGGTCTTTCTTTCCAGGAACTTTATACCCTTCAGGCTGGGTCATAAAAATATGTTCTTGTAGCTCTCCATGTAAAAAAACAGTCTTAACATCAAGTTGTTCCAACTCCAAGTCATGTTCTGCTGTTAAAGCTAGTAGAACCCTGATTGAAGAGTGCCTAACAACTGGTGAAAAAACTTCTTTAAAGTCAATCCCCTCCTTTTGAGTATATCCTTTGGCAACAAGTCTGGCCTTAAACCTTCTTGGTTCAGAGGCCGTAAGTCTTTCATTGACTTTGAAAATCCATTGGCATCCTACAATTCTCTTATGTTTAGGTTTACTCACCAAATCCCAAGTGCAGTTCTTATATAAAGAATTGATTTCATCATCCATTGCCTTCTTCCAATCCTTCCCATTTTGACATTTTACTGTTTTATCATAGTTCTTTGGTTCTTCAACATCAATCTCATGAGTAGAATGAAGTGCCAAAGTAATTAAGTCAGCATAACCATACTTCTTGGGAGCCTTTATCTGCCTTTTTTGTCTGTCCCTGACCAGTTGATAATCTTGAGTCTGAGTTTGAGTTGTATCCTCATCTTGAGGTGTTTGCCTATCTCCAATCTCACCACCAATGTCATTTGAAGCTGATGCTTCCTCTGGATTGTTTTAATAAGATGTCTCAACCTCAAACTGATGACTGCTTGGTTGATCCAATTTTTGGTATTTGTCTCTGTGAAGTTTGTCAGCCTCTTCTCTTTCAATGAACACAACATCTCTATGCACCTTGGAGGAGTCAAATCTATACACCAGAGTTTGTACCTTCCATTGATTCATGAAGAAAATACAAGTACTTTCAGAGGAATTTACTGAGAACAAGGGACACCTCTATCTCTAGAATACTCTCTAATCAGATCACTCCAACACGCTGGCAAAACCAACTCTTATACTCTAGAAGAATAACAAATTCGAAACCCATAATGCACAGCTGCTTCCCACGTGTCCAGGCCATTAAACTAACAGACTGAGTTTAAGTAATCACATGACTTGCACGAGCAACTCTGTTAAATTATGAGCTTGGCACCGTTTCACTTATGGAGATAACGAGCTTACTCACGTGACTTCATAACAGATATAACTCCTGCTCTAAACGCTGTCGTTCTATTCTGCAAGTGTTTGAATTCAACTGCTTTACATATTCTTATTACATTTCCCTGTCTTCATGTCGAATTTAGCTTAACAAAACCCAATATTATCTGAAATTTCCTCCGTCTTGCTTGCATCTCAAGCTATCCCGGCTATTTTGGCGAAAAATAGGTTATTCTTGGTACTCAAAAGAGTATAAAACCGTATAGGGTTTTAACAAGAACCTCCAAAAGAGTTACAATCACGCTTGTGTAGCAGCGCTACAGTTTTATCTTTGAATGTGAGACAGCATGAGTATTGGTATCTCAAGTTCAGGAGATATTATTTGCTGATATAGAAAATATACAAACTCTCTACTGTTTCTTTCAACGTGCATGTTCTTCAGCAAAATAGGCTTGCAAATTACAAGGAAATTTTGTAAGAAATAACTTGAATAGAGGTTGAATTAGTGGCAACCAATAGATAGCCAGCGGATTGTTTTATACATATTATTCCCGATAGATTGGTCCATACTGTACATGATGCATTTCGCCGTGCAATGTCATTTGTACATGGAGCAACATATAATTTGTAGACCACTGGAAATGACAAATCTATTGCCAGATGTATGAACAACAAGATCAAAACAATCTATTGTTCATCATCGATGAGCTTAGGTCATGTCCTAGACTGATGATATGTTGGCCTTCTCTTGGGAAACGTTGATATCCTAGTGAAACACCAGGTTATAATACTTCAAGCTACTATTTCATTAAAAGATTTAGTTGCTAAAGACAAGGATAAACTTCAGTTGGAAGTCCCACTCAGTTTCCCAGGGGAGACTTCTGCAAGTTCTTGTTAGTCATGGAGACCTCAGTAGCAGAATCTAACAGATTCTTTAATACAGTTTTCAAGTCATCAGCCATAAGAGTAAAGGCCTCAACATTTGTAAGCACTTGAATGGTTCTGTTTGACTTAGGGATGTCAAATGACCAGTATTCTGGCAAAGCACAAAAATAATTTTTATTTCAGCAATTCTTTCCAAGGGCTTCAATGTCTTTACAACCTTTGGGAGGGGTTTTGAAAGATCTTTGCTTTCACTTCGCCTCGAGTTTGAGGCATCTTTTCCTGCGCTTTGTCTCGGAGAGGTATAGGCAGTGGCAGTGATCTTCTCTTGGGAAATCTGAATACCCTGTTGATCTTTACTTTCACTTCGCCTCGAGTTTGAGGCATCTTTTCCTGCACTTTGTCTGGGAGAGGTATAGGCGGTGGCAGTGATCTTCTCTTGGGAGATCTGGATTCCCTGTCGAACATTATATGGTGACCCCATTAGTTAATTATAAAAATAACCCTAAAAGCGAACACCAATCCAAATGACAGCATAATGATTGCCTTCTAGTATAATGTCGTCAGGCCAATTGTATGACCCATGCTGCCCGATTCCTCATGTCATTGAACACAGTTTTCAGGTCATGAGCCATAAGAGTAAAGGCTTCAACATTTGTGAGCGCTTCAATGGTTCTGGTTGACTTGGAGAATTCAAATGAAGAGCAGTCCCTCAGCGCCCAATCAACAAGTTCTGCTCCATAGAAGTCAGAATCTTCCAGATGATCCTTTTTCCTACTGGAGCTACTTGTTATATCATTAAAGCTGTAGGTCCGTAGTTTGCCTTGCATCACGAAAATCAATTCATCAATTGGGTCTCCTTCCCGGATAATGTGAGTGTGCTCGGTAAAGAAAGTTGGTTTTACACAATCACAGATAGCATTCAATGTTTCTTCCTTTAGCATCATGAACCCATGTACCTTGATAAAAATTCAAGAATAAGAATGAGAATATATCCGCTGCCCAACAATACAAGTGTGGACTAGCATTCAAAGGTAAATAGTTACAACCTCTTATCGCTACTCTCCTCATATGCTAAAAATGATGTTCAATTTCCTTTGGCTTGATTACTTATGAATAGCTATTCGACAACTCATATTGTATTGAACATTTTCTTTTATTCCCTAGTCTCTCTCCAAAATGTTGGTAACATATTGGTTTCTTCTTTGCTAACTTCATAAATTGATTATCAAAGGAAAGAAATGACAAGGAAATTTTACACCTAGCACAAGTATAGATGAGCAATTCTAGAGAGACAAAAGGAGCTCACTTTCTTTAGCAAATGCCAACATAGTTCTCGCTTTATTTTCTTTCCGAGTTCCTTGGAAATATTATTGAGTAAATTTTCTACGTCAATGTGATTGGTTTTTCACCGTATGTAAGGCTTATACTTCTTCACCTCTTGTTGGAGACTCACAGAGTTTTTGGAACGGTTTCCACTCCTCTACTTCTCGAGGCTTCATTGTCATCTCCTTTAAGCTGACAGTTCTGGACTGTAGATATATCTGTTTGACAAGAACCAAAGTTCATGAAAATAAAACTTCATACTGTGGTTCAACTCAAGCATATGAAAACAAATTAAGAGATTAAGAACAGAAAGACATAGAAACCTGCATATTTCCTATCAGAAGGACAAACAACAGCAAACCAGAGCTGACAACCAAAATCACAAAGACGTTTTCCCAGACATCGCTACCTGATTGCAGGCTGTGACCCAAATTACTGCAATTAATTAAATCCACGAGCCATTAATCTTACAAATTGTAACTTCCATATGTTTGAAAGTAGTGAAACTTTATGGCAGGTGACACAGTTTGATAAGCAAGAACAAGAAAATAAAAATTTCAAATTTAAAAATATGGCTCAACACATTGAGGAAATGCTTATAGATGCAACCAAATGAAAATTTCAGCATAACAAGAAAGGAATGTGTATCCAGAAAACATAAAGTTTCATAAGCATTTAGCATAATCTTGCAACAAGTACCAGATAATAAGCCAAAACTTAGTTGCATTCATGGTCAGGAAAAGTCCGTATGAAAGCGTGCCCAATCACTCAACCAGAGTTTCAAATCATTCCCATTCTCTCTTCAACTCCATTCCCTTTACCTCTAATACCAATGACCCATTTTTAAACCTCCAATCACTCCAAATCAACATCTGAATGTGACTGAAAATGGAGATAGGTGACTGAAGCAGGACAATGATTAAATAAACAGAGAGGCAGTAGATATTGCACAACAAAATTGAAAATGCCTGAGCTACAATTGGTATTGTTAAAAAAGCGTACAAGATCAGGAATTGAATTGATACTAAAAAACGATGTTACGATTAGAAAGATTTATCACCAACGACAAATGGCGATAACTACGCCATCCAAACACACTTACACGTACGAGATAAGTATCATACATGAACAAACCTGAGATTTTGGAGGCCCCATACAAAACAATGTAAAAGCTTTTGCAGAATACTTGTCCCCTCCACTATACCAGACTCAAGAGCACCATGGAATATTCCAAAGTCATGGATTGTCGTATTTTGTATCTTTGTGGGACAAAATCCATTTATATATGTTCTATCTTCTTCTAAAATCACACGACAGGAAAAGTGACAATGCTGTCTGGTATGATTTATGCATGCTCTCGTCCAGCATTCGGTCACTCTTTCTATGGCCATAAAATACCATAAGCCTCCAAATACCTAAAAACACCAGCAAGCCACTAATTCAACAAAAAGAAGTGCAGAGTTGAGAAAACTTGAGAAATAATTGTACATCAAATGGTATAGAATTTTGCAAGGAAAATACTAACATTAGCAGCTTGCAGGTAAAGGTAAAGGATGACTGCAATTTTAACCCATTTAGCTTCAGAAAGTTCCGTTGAACTCCTTACAGCCTTTGAAAACAACGAGTAGATACTGATAATCCTTGCCAGGTACCGGATACAAAGAAGAATTTTAAAATACTTCATCGGATCAAACAAAATTGGGTATCCCTGTTTTTCAAGGAGAATAATAGCCGCCATCTGTTTATAACAGAGCAAATATATGATTTTACTAAAAACGAAGATAATTTTATCATATTGTGAGTAATAATTAGGCATAACTCTTGAAGAATTGATCTCACCACTAGAATGGAATAGTAGATTAAAAAGTTGATGACGAAGCCCAGTGGATTTTTGTACGAGAGAAATATAACCATATGAATGCCAAAAAGAAAAAAGCCGAGCACGAAAGCATTCTCAAGAAATTGCTGGTGCATATCGAAGCATTTTCTCACATCGTTGATGACGGGAGCATAGAAATACAGAGCTTCGACTTGTATTTCAATCACAGAGAATATAATTTTCATCCAATCAAAGTACGGCCACTGTCGTAAAAAGGTTAACATATCGGGCATGGATGTTGTAGACTCTGTAAGGCCACTAGATTCATCAATTTCGAGACCAAAATATGGATCTCTTTGGAACTTCCCTGAAACTGAACCTTTTCGATGTTTAAGCTTCCCGGAAAACTGCCCAGCTGTACCTTTCCCGGTTCTTGTCCGAAGGCATAAACGAATCACAAAGTAATTTAGAGATCAGTCCTAAAACACCAAGTACAGCAACTGAAGACTAATGTTTCAAATTTCTTCTAGCAATACAGCAAACAACCACTTACATGATTCAAAGTCGTAGAAGGATCCTTCTGATTTTTTGCAGCAAATTAGAGCCGGTAAACCTTCTGCAGATTCAATACCATCCTCTATCAGCACTTCGTTCAATATGTTTCTGTTAACCCATTATTAGTTGAATGTTACTTGTTAATAATATATTAAGGGTAAAAATAGATTTTTTATCAAAGAAAAAATTAAAAAAAATAAATAAAAATTTACGTGTAATTAAAATAATACTAAAAAAAATAAAAAATTTCTATTTCGGGAAATTCTTTTTTCATTTATTTCTATGTTAGCGTCATGAAAGTTTTATAAATCCTAGATTTAAATACTAAAAATATCATAATTTTCTTATTCATATAAGTATACTCTTTAATTACCTGTAAAATGACTTCAATTCAATTGAAGATAAATAAAATATTCAACACATACAAGTATATAAAAATTAATGATATTTTTTAATTATTCTTCTAATGATTTAAAGGATAAAGATATTGTATTAATTATAATTTGTTTCTTACGATAATTATTCAATGTTTATATCAAATTATATCATCGTTGATTTTATTTTTAAAAAAATTAATAAATTTCACATACTTTATAATATCATTTAATTATGTAAAAAAATATTTTAATATAATTTATAGCACTTTAATAAAAAGTTATATTTTATTTTTAATAAATTATTAATTAAGGACTTTACACTAATAATAAATTAATGAAAAAATATTTTAAATTATTATTTAAAAAATAAAAATAAAATGTGCTATTACATTAACCACAGTGATGAAAAGAGATTTTTTTCCCGTTTGGAAACGTGCCTGAGCTGCAATGCCATTATTGATTTTTTAGAACCTGTGTGACTGTGTCTGTTTGGCTGTGTGCTAACTTTAAATAGACAGATATATCCTTCTCCCCAATAAAAAAGGGTAGAAAGGTACATTCCCAAAATGTACCTCACATCCACGGCCTTGAGGAGTAACAATACATGAGTTCGAAAGGTAGGATTCTCAGACGGCCAAGGCTATATATGTAATTGACGCCGCGTCAAAGACTAAAGGAGGCTACTGTATTTGACAGCTTTTTGATTTTTTTCCACTGGAGGAGTGATTTGCCGGATCTGAAAATTTGTAGAAACCACAGTATGGTTCCTCTGCTTTGATCTTTACAAAGTATAATTGACGTCGATATCCTAGTGAAACATCAGGTTATAATACTTCAAGCTACTATTTCATTAAAAGATTTAGTTGCTAAAGACAAGGATAAACTTCAGTTGGAAGTCCCACTCAGTTTCCCAGGGGAGACTTCTGCAAGTTCTTGTTAGTCATGGAGACGTCAGTAGCAGAATCTAACAGATTCTTTAATACAGTTTTCAAGTCATCAGCCATAAGAGTAAAGGCCTCAACATTTGTAAGCGCTTGAATGGTTCTGTTTGACTTAGGGATGTCAAATGACCAGTATTCTGGCAAAGCCCAATGACAAAGTTCTTCTCCATAGACGTCACCATCTTCCAGAATATCTATTGTGTTTCCATCTTGCAGAAGATCTTCTATTGTGTTTTTTCCATCATATCTTTTTTCCATCATATCCTTGAGGGTGTAGGTGCGCAGTTTGCCCTGCACTACCAAGATCATCTCATCAATTGGATCTCCTTCACGAAGAAAGTGAGTGTGCTCGGTGAGGAACGTTGGTTTTACACAGTCGCACAAATGATCCATTATTACATCGACTAGCTTCGTTGTTAGAAATACCGAGTCATCCATTAGGACCAATACTCTGCTTAGCAGATTCCAGCATAGTTCATGCTTTATATTTCTTCTGAGCTCCTTGGGAAGATTATTGAGTAATTTTTCTACATCAATGTAATCAGTTTTTCGTTGTATATACGACTTATATTTCTTCACCTTTTGCTGGAGATCCTTGGAGAGCTTCTGAAAGGGCTCCCATTCCTCTATCTCTCGTGGCTTCAATGTCATCTCCTTTACTCCAACAGTTCTGACCTTTAGATATTTCTGTTTGACAAGAAGTACGGTTCATAAAATTCAAATTTATTCTCGAGTATATAAAAACTAAAATGAGAGATTTTCTGGGGGGGAAAAAAACGAATATAGCAACCTGCATATTTCCCATTAGAAGAGCAAACAACAGGAATCCAGAGCTGACAACCAATATCACAAAGATGTTTTCCTGGAAACCGCTACTTGTTTGCAGGTTGCGACCTAAATTACTGCCAAAAAAAATCCAATTATAACATAGCTCAGTAATCTAGAAAGTTGCGAATTCCATATGTTTGAAAGTAATGGAACTTGTACGATAGATGACACACTTCAATAAGTGAACTGAAAAAATATGACCCAACTCATGGAGGGACTGCTAATAGATGAAACAGAATGAGAATTTCAGCATCCCAAAATAAGACAGGAAATCGTATCCATTACAGAAAAAATTAACTTCACAAGGCACTCACAGTTCTTACCTAATGAGTACCAGATAAGACAAAACTTAGTAGTTACATCTACAATGGTTACATGGTCCGGAAAATTCTATGTCAAAAGTTACAATCACTCAACTAGGGTATGAAATGTACTCTCATTTTCTTTCCTTCTTCATTCTCTTTCTCTAGCAGTACCAATGACCTGATTTTTATAACTCCACTCTCTCTCAAATCAACTATCCGAAATAATGTTACTAAAAGTGGAGGTGGGCGAAAGTTCAGGGTGAATGAGGGTATCTGCCTAGCAGCACTGAGGAACAACCACAAGCCACTCGAGTAGAGCACTCAGAATGGAATAAATGTATAGGCAGCAGATATTGCACAATAAAACTGGAAATGGCTGACATAGAATAAAATTTCTTGGTACATTGGCTTGGCTCAATAATTGTTACAAGAACAGCAATTGATTTGGCACAAACCAATAATCTAAGATAAGAAAGGTATATCTGTATATCACCGATGACAAATAGAGAAAACCACATCACCCAACCTTCTACCAACAAGAATAATATCATACATGCACAAACCTGAGATTTTGCAGGCCCCATATAAAACAACGTAAAAACTAATGCAAAAAGTTTTTCCCTTCCACTATACCAGACTCAAGAGCACCATGAAATATTCCACAATCATAAATTGTCATATTTGGTGTCCTCGTTGGGCAGAATTCATTCAGAAATGCATAGTCTTCTAAATTGTCATGACACTTAAAAGAACAATGACTCCGTCCAGTATGATTTCTGCAGGCTCTCATCCAGCATTCAGCTTCTCTTTCAATAGCCATAAAAGACCATAAGCCTCCAAATACCTAAAGACACATGCAAGTCACTAGTTGAACAAAAAAATGTGTGCGGACGAGAGAAAGCTTGAGAAATAATTGTACGTCTAACGATATCAAATTTTCAAGGAAAAAACTTGCATTAGCAGCTTGCAGGTAAAGGAAAAGACTGAATGCAAATCTGGCCCATGTAGCTTTAGCATGTTCGCTTAAACTCCTTATAGCTGTAGAAAACAATGCATAGATTCTGATAATCCTTGCCACATATTGGATGAAAACAACATGTATAAAAGACTCCATTGAATCCACAAAATTTGGGCTGCCCGTAGTTTCAATAAGAAGAGTTCCCCCCATCTGCATTGAACAGAGCAAATCTACAATGTTAATAAAAACCAAGATAACTATCTGCATAATTTTAGTAATAGTTAAACATAACTGTAGAAGAATCCGTGTCACCTGTGACGTGGGAAGGAGGATTAGAAAGTCAAATATGATGAAGCCCCATTGATTTTTGTGTGAGTTCTGCATCAAATGCCTAGCAAGTGGAACGTAAACGATGATAAGCACATAAATGACTGGAGAGATGACCACATTAGCTATATCCGACAATTGGTCATGCAAATCAAGACACTTTTTCACATTATTGGTCACAGGAAGGTAGAAAAACAAAGGATCGACTGATATCACAATCACAAATAATATTATTTGCATCCAACCAAAGTACGGCCAGTGGAGGAAAACATTTTTCATCTCATAGAGTGATCTTTTAACATTGGATGTTGGAAACTCTGTAGGAGGGCCACTAGATTCATCAATTTCGAGAGCAGAATATAGATCTCTTTGGAACTTCCCTGAAATTGGACCTTTTCGATATCTAAGCTCCCCAGAAGACTTCTCCATTTCAGGAAATCTGAACAAAACACAAGTAGCTTAAAGATCAGTTCTTAAAATAAATAAACCCTAATTTTGTTATACATTGAAGCAATGCACGAATAATAATTTTTATTTCAGCAATTCTTTCCAAGGGCTTCAATGTCCTTACAACCTTTGGGAGGGGTTTTGAAAGATCTTTGCTTTCACTTCGCCTCGAGTTTGAGGCATCTTTTCCTGCACTTTGTCTCGGAGAGGTATAGGCGGTGGCGGTTGTTAGGCTATGCTTTGAGATAGCAGTTTAGAAGCGACGAATTGATGAGAAGAGTAATGAGAAGAAGAGGCGGGAAACGAGAGTTTTAGAAGCAATTCTTATTATTTATTAAAGTAATAACAGTTTCTTATATAAGCAAAAAGAGATCCTGCGAAAATAATAATTCCTAATAACATAATAACTTAAGGGAAAAGGACATTCAACCCCCCAACGTTTAGGAAAAAAGACAAAAACCCCCTCAACGTTTCAAAAAGGACTTATAACCCCCTTTCCGTTAATAAACACCGTTTGTTTTAACAGTAAATTTATTTTTTATTTTTAATTACTATTATACCCTTATAATAAATATAAATTAATATATTGATTTGAGACATGTCACAATTAATAATTTTTTTAAAACTAAAAATTGAGATACGATTACATTTTTGCCCAAATTATTTGCTATAAATTATACATTTCTAATGATCAAACCTTTCATATGTGATTATTACTAATAAAATAAAATTTGATTAAACTCTTTTTCTTTGAGGAATCAAAACCATATTATTATTGTTAGAAAGGTATAATTTATAGTAAATAATTTTGGCAAAAAAATAATTGTATCTCAATTTTAAGCTTGTAAAAAATTATTAATTGTGATATATCTCAAATTAATATATTAATTTTTTTATTATAAGGGTATAATAGTAATTAAAAATTAAAAATAAATTTACTGTTAAAACAAACGGTGTTTGTTAACAGAAAGGGGGTTATAAGTCCTTTTTAAAACGTTGAGGGGTTTTTTGTCCCTTTTCCTAAACGTTGAGGGGTTGAATGTCCTTTTCCCATAACTTAATAGTAATCCTTAACGGAAAGAAAATAATGCAGGTCTAAGACTAAGATTTTAATATCCCCTTCCCTAAAAAATGTAGCTTGTCCACAAGCTGGAAAGAAGGAAAACGGGCCGCAAACTCAGAATATTCCTCCCAAGTAACCTCTTCCTTAGACTGACCTTGCCACTGTACAAGGAACTTAGTAACAAGGTGATTGTTGCGTTTGAAAATTCCACGATCCAAAATGGCCAGGGGTTGCCATTCCCAAGCAACAACATAAGGAGAATCAGGAAGTTGTTGTGATGGTGTATGAACCCCAAGTTTCCTCTTTAAGCATGAAACATGAAAAATAGGATGAACCTTGCTGGTAGCTGGAAGATCCAATTTGTAAGCCATAGTGCCAATGCGAGAAAAAATCCGAAAAGGACCATAATAACGCAGAGATAACTTATGAGTACCATTAGGATGCAAAGTGGACTGTCGATAAGGTTGAAGACGAAGATACACCCAATCCCTTGCAGCAAATACTCATTCTGTACGTTTTTTGTCAGCAAAAAACTTCATTCATGACTGAGCAGCTTCCAAATTATCTTTGAGAAAACGTAAAATCAAATCTCTATCGCGGAGAGCCAAGTCAACAGGATGACCATTAGTTGTGGCAGGCAAATAAGATTCGATTCGAGGGGGGCCGACCATAGACTGCTTCAAAGGGAGTCAGTTGGATAACAGAATGGAATGTAGTATTATATCACCATTCAGCCCAAGGCAACCAGTTAGTCCATGTAGAAGGCTGGTGACCAGCAAAACACCTCAAATAGCCTTCCAAGAAGCGATTAACGACTTCGGTTTGGCCATCTGTTTGAGGATGATAAGTAGAGCTGCGGCATAAAGAATCGCCCTGTAATTGAAAGAATTCCTCCCAAAATTAACTAAGAAAGATAGGATCACGGTCGCTGACAATGGTGTGAGGCATTCCGTGCAATTTAGCAACATCCTGCACAAAAATTTTAGCGACAAGAGCGGCTGTATAAGGATGGGATAAGGCACTGAAATGAGCGTACTTAGACAAACGATCTACCACAACAAAAATAGATGTTTTGCCCTTAGAAGGTGGAAGACCATCAATAAAATCCATGGAGATATCTTCCCACATTTTATCAGGGATGGGTAAAGGTTGAAGCAACCCGGAAGGATGCACAGTTTCAGTCTTGTTTCGTTGACAGACATCATATTCAGCAACAAATAATTTAGTAGCCCTTTTTAACCCTTTCCAGTAGGAACTAGCTTTGAGTCTTTTGTGAGTGCGTAAGAATCCCGAATGACCGCCAGTTGGAGAGGCGTGAAATTCGTGTAAAATATGCTGGCACTTAACGGAAGAAGAAGGAAGAACAATCCGACCCTTGTATCGTAAAATGGAGCCATCATATGAATAATTAAGAACATATTGGGATGACTGAAGACGGTCGATAAGAAGTGACAGGGCTGGGTTGGCTTTGTACTCTTGTTCGATGTTGGTAAGATGAGAAAATTTTGGGGAAGAAATGGCATGGAAATGGGAGTCTTCAAAGCGACGGGACAAAGCATCCGCAACTGAATTTTCAGCTCCCTTCCTATAAATAATTTCATAGTCAAATCCTAAGAGTTTAGACAACCACTGCTGTTGTTCCGGAGAGAAAATGCGCTGATCATGGAAATACTTAAGGTTGCGATGGTCCGTAAGAATTTTGAAATGTTGTCCCATAAGATACGGACGCCATTTTTGCACGGCAAAGACAATAGCAAGCATTTCTTTGTCGTATGTGGACGTGGCTAAGTTTTTTCCAGATAAGGCTTTGCTAATATAAGCGAGTGGAGGGCCCTCTTGCATGAGGACTGCTCCGATTCCCCGACTGAAAGCATCGCATTCTATAGAAAATGGTTTGGTGAAATTTGGCAAGGCTAAAACTGGAGTGGAAGCCATGGCTTGGCGTAGCTTATCAAATGCTGCTTCAGCAGTAGGACTCCAAGTAAAAGAATCTTGTTTTAGCATGTCAGTTAAGGGAGCAACAATTTTTCCATACCCAGCAACAAATTTACGATAGTATCCCGTCAAGCCAAGGAAGCCTCATAAAGTTTTGATAGTGGTAGGTTGAGGCCATTCAAGCATACACTGAGCCTTTTCAGGATTGACAGCTACGCCAGTAGTAGAAACAATATGACCTAAATAGTCAACAGATGACTGAGCAAAAGAACATTTTGTAAGCTTGACATAAAGTCGATTTTGTTGCAAATATTGAAGGACAGCAGAGAGGTGTCGAGCATGCTCCTGTAGAGAAGTACTGTAGACAAGGATATCATTAAAGAAAACTAAAACAAATTTGCGAAGGAAGGGCCGAAAAATCTCATTTATCAGGTTATGAAATGTGGCTGGCCCATTTGAAAGGCCAAAAGGCATCACAAGAAATTCGTAGTGGCCATCATGAGTACAGAAGGCTGTTTTTGCTATATCGGAGGGATGAACTCGAATCTGGTGATAGCCCGAGCGAAGGTCCAGCTTACTGAAAACTGATGCACCATGTAATTCATCTAATAGTTCGTCAACAACTGAAATCGGATAACGGTCTTTGATGGTGACCTTGTTGAGAGCACGATAATCGATACACATACGCCAAGAACCATCTTTCTTTTTAACTAATAAAACTAAAGAGGAGTAAGGACTAACACTATGCCGAATGAGCCCGGCATCCAAAAACTCACGAATCAAGCGGTCAATTTCTTGTTTCTGAAAATAAGGATAACGATAAGGTCGCACATTGACAGGAGAACTTCCAGGAAGTAATGGAATATGGTGATCAATTAAGCGCTCAGGAGGAAGTTTGGTGGGTTCTGCAAAGATGCCAGAATATGTCTCTAGGACCTTAGTAATAATTGAAGGTGCTGATATATCAGCTACTGAAGTGGTTATTGCCATAATCTGGAAAAAAAATGCCTTGCTTTTCTTGAAGCAATAACCTATTAATTTCACCATGATTTGCCAAAGCCGGTGGCAGGGAATTATATCCAGTGAGTTGAACCAGTTGGCCTTTCCAAGTGAACTATATAGTTAGCTTTGAGAAGTCCCATAATATAGCACCTAATGATCGTAACCACTCAGCACCAATACAATGTCACAGCCACTTACTGGAAGTAAGAAGAAATCCAAGTGAAATTAAAAGCCTTGAATAGTCACTGAGACGTGAGAACATTTTCCCGAGCTGCTGATCACTCCACCATCAGCTACAGTAACTTGAAACTGAGTTGTAG
Source organism: Citrus medica (assembly GCA_002013955.2). Lineage (NCBI taxonomy): Eukaryota > Viridiplantae > Streptophyta > Magnoliopsida > Sapindales > Rutaceae > Citrus > Citrus medica. The sequence goes on along the minus strand of MKYO02031447.1, from coordinate 29,259 downwards.
TAGTGACAGGGCACCCACATTGCTTAGCCAATGATGGATTCAAAAAATTGTGAGTAGAACCAGAGTCTATTAATATAGTGACACCATGTTTTTTTAAATTCTCTTTCAGTCGCATGGTGTTTTGTGGGGTTGCTCCAGTGAGAGCCTTTAAAGAGACTTCTACTGTTTCTGGGAATTCCTCAAAAGCCTCAGTTTGTTCATCTTTATCGTCAATATCTGCATCCAGCAATAGAAGTTGAGGAGCTTTACAACGATGCCCAGGTTTAAATTGTTCATCACAATTGAAACACAATCCTTTGGCTCGTCTTTCAGTTTGTTCGGCAACTGATAGACGTCGAAATGGTGGGAATCCCGGAGGGGGTGGGCCTAATAAAGAGGGTTGTGATGACCCCCCAGTTTTGGTTATTGTGGGAGATGAATTAAGGAGTGGTGGCGATGGCCTGCTTATACTAGGCCGAGGTGGAATCCTTCGATTAGAAACAGCCGCGTATTCTTCTTGGAATCTTGCAAGCTCAAAAGTTTGTAGGAGACTTGCAGGTTTCAACATCTGCACTCCAATTTTAATGTCCTCTCATAATCCTGAAAGGAAGCAACTAATGAAGAATGATTCAGGTAGATTATAAGTTCTATCAGCCAATCGTTCAAATTGTCATTGATATTCGACAACAGTCTCAGTTTGTCGTAGTTTGGTAATGGACCCGACTACATCACCGTCTTCGAATGTTCCAAATCGAGTAACTAGAGCTCGTTTGAATTAGGCCCAAGTCATATTACCTATAGTTTGCTCTAACCAGTGATACCAAGGTACTGCATCTCCATCGAGGTGTCCGATAGCAAGTGACAGCACATCTATCTCAGGCAAGGCAACCAATCGCTAATACTGTTCACAGCGAAAGATCCAGCTTGTCGGATTTTCCCCTCTGAAAATCGGGAAATCCAGCCGTATATTGCGGGGTTGCACAAGTGCTCCTCCAATACGTCCTGCAGGTTCGAGTTGTTGATTATTGATTTGTAACGATGGGTTGTTGTTTCTATTTTCTTAAAACCGGATGAATTGATCGCGGAGACTTAAGATTAATTCTTGGAGGTCGTTGGAATGTTGGGATAAGACCTCAACTTTCTCGTTGAATTGATGAGATAATTGCTCTATCCTTTCTTTCAGTTCCTTAACAGTCATTATGCCCAAGAAAAAAAATTGCTCTGATACCAGATGTTAGGCAACTGCTTTGAGATAGCAGTTTAGAAGCGACAAATTGATGAGAAGAGTAATGAGAAGAAGTGGCCAAAGGGGAAACGAGAGCTTTAGAAGCAATTCTTATTATTTATTAAAGTAACAACAATTCCTTATATAAGCCAAAGAGATCCTACAAAAATAATAATTCCTAATAACATAATAACTTAATAGCTAATCCTTAACGGAAAGGAAATAATGCAGGTCTAAGACTAGGATTCTAACAGCGGTGATCTTCTCTTGGGAAATCTGAATACCCTGTTGATCTTTACTTTCACTTCGCCTCGAGTTTGAGGCATCTTTTCCTGCACTTTGTCTGGGAGAGGTATAGGGTTAATAAAGAAAATGGATGTTAAAAGGTATTTAGAGAGGGTGTCAATAGTCCCACTCTTAGAATTTAAAAGGATCTTTGTTCCACCCACTTTAATGTGTCCACCTTCACCCAACGTAAGTGGGAGAAGAAAAATTGTTGCCCTCACAAAGGTCAACAGTTTCAGCCGAGTGGCTATTCAAGCCCAATTAAATTAACATAGAAAGTTATTAAGGTATTACAATAATCCTATTTAGGAGAATTCGAGGATTGGATTTTGAGTATTGGGTATCAACTATCATTTTTATAGGTTATAGGTTTTTTTAATTAAGTCTAATTTATGGATTTAATCGTATCCAATCCACGTAATTTTTCAATCGAATGCAGATATTATTATTTTTCATTTTAATCTATTTCTCAAAGTAATTAAGTAAAAATAAATCCAATAAAAAGCTAATTTTAATGCCTATTAGATTCAAATTAACTAAGATATGTGATAACCCAACACTTCGTGGACATTTACTTATTCAAATAAATTAATAGGTTAAAAAAATTATGGCTTTATCGTTTTTTGTTTGTTTTATACAATAAGTAAAACATTGATGAAATGTTCCATAAATTAATAATCTTAATAAAATAATAAATTTTTGGATCCCGATTGAGACCAACGTAATAAATTAATAATCTTACTGAATACATAAGATAATAAATTTTTTTCACATTGTTTGGGCCCAATGAAAATAAAAATTGATAGTTAGTCAATACAAAAAATACTAATAATAAATAACATATTAAATTCATAATATTAAGGAGCTTTTTCTTGGCAACTTGAATTTTCTCAATTCAACTTACATCGAACATAAACTCTAAAAACATTTATTACAGAGAGCTAGACTCTATAATTTTTTTTTTTTGGATATAGACTCTATAAAATAGAAAAGAAAAGACATATGTATATTTTTTTTAATATGTACATGATAGCTTTTAAAATTCATGAATTTTTGTCAAAGAAATAATATATGTATCAAGATGGCACGAGTAATTAAACTATAAAACTCTCCTTAAACTAATTATTTATTCATTTATTTCTAAATAAATAACATCACTAACAAAATATTTGTTTTTATTCCCAATAATTTTATTTTATAGAGGTTTTATTGTATTATGTTAGATATAAAATTGGTAACTTCATTTTATCTTAATAATATTTACTAATAGTGCCACATGTACAAAAAATTTAATCTTTTGTTTAAATTTAGACTCTATAAGAAATTTAAGAATACCAATCCAATCCAATTTATCAATCCACTTAGGTGGCATTTAATTTTCAGATTAGATTGGGAAATCTGAGGAATGAGAATTTTGGGATTGGGAGTGGAAAGTAGATTGTTTACTTACACATAAATGGGTGTGTAGAATAAGAATTAGAATCTCATTTATATGCTTACTTTATCTTGGATTAAGAGTAAATTATTTCATCTTATAATTTAACTCTTATTTAAAGAATTTTAATTTTTAATTACAAAGTGAATAAAAAAATATATTTATAAAATAAGATATTTTATTATTATTAGTTTTAATTATATAAACAAATAATAAATATTAATTGAAATCTTGCAGTGAAAACAAGAAATCTAAGAATGGATTTCCCCTTGTACCAATCTTAAGATGAATGAACCTAATTTTTGTCTGTATTTAAGGCAGAGAGGGATGTATAATAACAATTAGTCTAAGACTCAAAATAATTCCTAAATCTTACACTGTTTATTCCGTATTACAATACATAAAATAGAGAAAAATTAGTCTAAGACTCAAAATAGTTCATAGATCTTACATTGTTTATTCCGTATTACAATGCATAAAATAGAGAAGAATATTACTAAATTTTTCTCTTTGCTAGCCAGTCTAAAATCTTTCTCATTTATTGTCTTGGTTGTGTTTAAAAGGTGCCAACGTTCAAAATGATGGGGAAACCAATTTTCAGTGAAATGTGCAAATGTCTTAAGCCAGTGCCACACACAAGAATGCTGCATTGTTAAGGAAGGTGATCCAATTTGTGAGATACTCTTCATTACACAAGCCACGCTATTGACCACGACCACTAATGGCAGTAGAAATGCAAGTGTCTTTAAGAAATATCTTCGTACTGGCGACTTTTAGGGTGTGGAGCATGCTACTTTAGCTTTAGATCCTGATCCAATCTCAAACGCTCCCCTCTCAAATTGTGCTCTTAGTAGCTGTTACAAATGTCGAAGCCTTTGCTGTAAATGCTGATCAATTGAGGGCTTTTGTTTATCAATTCTGGCAGCATCGCAATAGCAACCTCTAGACAATTTCAGGTTTTATTCCCACGAGTGGAGGACTCCGAAAGCTGTTAGAAAATTGGTGGGTAAAGCAGACAGGCAGCTAAAATGAAATTGTAAGAAAATAATTGAACAAGCACACTAGAGGACACCAGAAATTACGTGGTTCGGCTTTTAGCCTACATCCACGGGCGAAGACAGAAGGAAATTATTTACTAGTAAAATGGAGTTACAAGTATTGTAGTATTTTAGCTCACTTCCCAAAACCCCAATACACCCAAACTCTCAAATCACTAGACTCTTAAAAACACTCTCTAAATAAAGAAAAGAACTGAAGAACTCGATGATTTACAAATGAAGGGAGCCAGCGTTTTTATAGCCAAATTTGGTTACTGTGCATTTAATATTTAATTATTATTAATTTTTCTTTTCTTTTCTTTTTTTGGCCCGGCATGTCTTTTTTCTTTTCTCCCATTTTTTTCTTTGGTCGGCACCAACTATTTCTCCTTTTTGTTTTTGTTGATTCAAAGAATGCAGTAGTAACTGCATTCAAAGTAGGAAAAATAGTGGGCACCACCTTCTAGAAAAGGTGGTGCTATTTTCCACATTCTCCCACTTGGAGATGAGATTGAAAAACAATCAATCTCCACACCATCCTTTCTGTTTCGCCATAGTCATGTTGCTTACGTTGCTGCTAGGCCACAAGAGGATCTACTCCAGACAAACTTATCAGTATTTATCGGCTTAGTCATAACATCTGCTAGGTTCTCCTTCGTATGGATTTTCTGTAAATCCACACTTTCATCTTCCACTACTTCTCGAACGAAGTGATGCTGAACTCTTATGTGCTTTTCCTGGAATAAAAAGCTGGATTCCTTGCAATGTGCAAGGCACTCTGACTGTCACAAAACACAGGAATTTTCTGTTGTTTGTGCCCGAGCTCCTCCAATAACTTTTGTATCCAAATAGCTTCCTTGCAAGCTTGTGTAGCTGCCATGTACTCTGCTTCTGTTGTAAATAGAGCCACAACGGTCTGTAGTTTCAAAACCCAGCTTACAGCTGCTCCCGCAAGTGTAAACACATAACCAGTAGTGGATTTCCTTTTATCAAGATCTCCTGCAAAATCTGAATCCACATAGCCCCTGACAGTAAACTCTGATCCTCCATAACATAATGCAACATATGAGGTTCCTCTGATGTATCTCAGAATCCTCTTCACAGCTATCCAATACTCTCCACCAGGATTCGCCATGTATTGACTGACTGCTCCCACTGCTTGTGCAATGTCTGGTCTTGTACATATCATAGCGAACATCAAACTTCCCACTGCTGAAGCATACGGTACTCGAGACATCTCCTTCCTCTCTGCTTCATTGCTAAGACACATACTTGAGGATAATTTGAAATTAACAGGAAGTGGGGTAGAAATTAACTTACAATCTTGCATGTTGAAGCACCGCAAGATTTTTTTCAAGTAATTTTTCTGTGATAGCCAAATCTTCTTGTTATTTATGTCTCGGTAAATTTGCATCCCTAGAATCTTGTTTGCTGGTCCTAAGTTCTTCATTTCAAACTCCCTAGCCAACTGTGCCTTTAATTCTTAGACTCTATCTTTGTTGGGGCCTGCTATCAACATGTCATCCACGTACAACAGCAAAATGATGAAATCATTATCTTCAAATCTCTTGTAATATGTACAATGGTCTGAACTGAGTCTGTTGTATCCAAGGCTCATGATGAAGGAATCAAATCTCTTATACCAACACCTCGGCGCCTGTTTGAGACCGTATAGAGATTTGTTCAACCTGCAAACCAAGTTCTCCTTTCCTGTTTCTGCAAAACCTTCTGGTTGGAGCATATATATTTCTTCTTCAAGTTCTCCATGAAGAAATGCAGTTTTCACATCTAACTGCTCTAGATGTAAGTCAAATGTAGCACACATCGCCAAGACTACTCTGACTGTTGTGAGTCGAACCACCGGAGAAAATATCTCGTTGAAGTCAATACCTTCTTTCTGAGCATATCCTTTCACCACCAATCTCGCACGATACCGCTCCACTTGGTCATTGCCATCACGTTTGATCTTGTAGACCCATTTGTTTCCAATGGCTTTTCTTCCACGTGGTAGTGGTACAAGTTCCCATGTCTTGTTCTTGTGTAGAGCTTCAATTTCTTCCTGCATTGCTGTCATCCACAAAGCAACATCTGAACTGTTTAAAGCTTCATGGAAAGTTGAAGGCTCTCCATCCTCTGTTAGAAGACAGTATGCAACATTGATCTCTGTGACATACTCCGAGTGCCACGCTGGCAGTCGTCTCTCACGAGTTGATCGACGAACTTCTGGAGCCTCGGATTTGACTGGTTCTTGTTCCTCGTGCTCTGGTGCTGCTTCAGAAGAATCTGAATCTTCTGGATTATTTTCCACATATACCGGTATAGTCTCTGACTTTTCTTTTACACTGCTATCACCTTCATCTCTCTTTTGCAGTTGATCTTCTGCAAAAATAACATTTCTGCTGATGACGATTTTGTGGGCAGTGGAGTCCCACAGACGATACCCCTTTATTCCATCAGCATACCCCAATAAGATACATCTTCTAGATTTTGGATCCAGCTTTGTTCTTTCTTGGGCATTGTACATCACGTACACAGGACATCCAAATGCATGTAAGTAGAAATAATCAGCTGGCTTTCCAGTCCACATCTCCATTGCCGTCTTCAACCCAATAGCTGTAGATGGCGACCGATTTATTATATAACAGGCAGTTTTGGTTGCTTCTGCCCAAAATGAATTGGGTAGACCAGCAGTTTTCAACATAGCTCTTATTCTTTTTGTAAGAGTTTTGTTCATCCGCTCTGCCACTCCGTTTTGTTGAGGAGTGTATGCCACCGTGAACTGCCTTTGAATACCTTCTTGCTTACAGAAAGTAAGAAACTCGCCATCTGTATACTCTCCATCATTATCTGTCCTCAAGCACTTGATCTTTTTACCAGATTCAAGTTCCACCCGCGCTTTGTATTCTTTAAACACTAGAAATACATCTGCTTTTTCTTAATTTGATACACCCAACATCTTTTGGAATAATCATCAATGAAAGTCACCATGTACTTTGCACCTCCCATGGATATATTCGGTGATTCCCAAATATCAGAATGAATCAAGTCTAGAATGCATTTACTTCTAGCAATAGATCTACTGAATTTTAATCCATGTTGCTTACTTGTAACACAATGCTCGCAAAATGGTAAACTTACCGATTTGAGCCCCGGAAGTAATTTTCGCTCAGAGAGAATCTTCAAACCTTGTTCTGACATGTGACCAAGTTTGAGATGCCACATCATCGTTGACTCTTCTCCATTTGACGCGACACACGCATCAGCCTCCAGTAGTGTTTCTCCTTTAAGCATGAATAGATTAGCACCGATCTTTTCTGCCTTCATTAATACAAGCGCACCTTTAACGATCTTCATAATTCCATTCTCCACATGAGTTTTATACCCATGACTATCCATTTGTCCTAAAGACAATAGATTTTTCTTCAGGCCGTTGACATGTCGTACCTCTCCAATTGTGCGAATTGTACCATCAAACATTTTTATTTTGATGGTACCAATACCAGCGATCTCCAAGGCATGATCATCTCCCATATATACAGATTCTCCTGAGATAGGTTCATATGTGTGGAATCATTCTCTCCTAGAGGTCATGTGCCAGGTAGCTCCTGAGTCTAGAAACCAGACATCAGATAGTCGTTTTCTGCCTTCTGAAATAGTTGTTGCCTTGCTGTAGAGAATTTCGCCATCATCTGAGGTACTTGTTACACAACCCTGAGCATTTGATGACTCAGGCTCTTTGCCCTCTCTTCTCTTCTGGTTACTCCAACACTCTTTCTTGACGTGCCCTTTCTTGCCACAGTTGTAGCATTTAACATTCTTCTTACTTTTGGATTTTGATCTACCATGATTTTGACTCCCATTGGGGCCACGTTCCGTTGATCTCCCTCTCGTCACCGATAGCGCCTCTGCTTGCTGCGAACTT
>MKYO02031447.1:0-21262 GCA_002013955.2 Citrus medica | reverse complement strand
TTGTTCGTCAGATTGATGATGAGTTGATCATACGAATCTGGTAGGCTTTGAAGTAGAAGTTCTGCATGTTCATTTTCCTTTATATTATGACCCAACGTTGCGAGTTGTGAAAATAGAGTCTTCAAAGTGTTGATGTGGTCAGTCACCATTGTAGATTCTGCCATTCGAAGAGTATAAAGTTTCCTTTTCAAGAAGATTTTATTGTGTAGTGACTTGACCTCGTACAATTTTGTGAGAGTATCTCATATTTCCTTCGCTGTATTTTTCTCTGCCACACTGGATAATACTCCGTCTGCAAGTGCCAAGTGTAGATCAGAAATGGCGTTGCCATCTACCTCGTTCCACTTGTCATCAGTTATCTCCATGGGCCTTTCTCCAATTGCTGCCAAGCAATTATTTTTCCTCAATACTGCTTTCATCTTCATTTTCCACAACGAAAAATTATTTCCGTTAAACTTCTCAATTTCATACTTTGCCGCCATTTTGTTAATAAATACCGCACACAAGCTAGTATACCACCTTGAATAGTTGTGAGTATGTGTGAGAATGCACACCAGGAAAGTTCCCAGGAAAGACTGGAGGGGTCACAATGGTCCCACTTAAAACCCAGACTCCTTAAGCTCTTATCGCCTTTGTGACAGAACTTTCCTAAACATGTACAAAACCACACAGTTGTTTTACTCACACCACTATTCCCTGCTTTGCACCGCCAAATTCTTGGATCGCTTCCACCGTTTTACGTGAATAGTACCGTATACGTGAATAGTACCCCTTACGTGAGCAGTTCCCGACTCCAAAAAATACAACCTGGCTCTGATACCACTGTTAGAAAATTGGTGGGTAAAGCAGACACGCAGCTAAAATGAAATTGTAAGAAAATAATTGAACAAGCACACTAGAGGACACCAGAAATTACGTGGTTCGACTTTTATCCTACATCCACGGGCGAAGACAGAAGGAAATTATTTACTAGTAAAATGGAGTTACAAGTATTGTAGTATTTTAGCTCACTTCCCAAAACCCCAATACACCCAAACTCTCAAATCACTAGACTCTTAAAAATACTCTCTAAATAAAGAAAAGAACTGAAGAACTGAAGAACTCGATGATTTACAAATGAAGGGAGCCAACGTTTTTATAGCCAAAATTGGTTACTGTGCATTTAATATTTAATTATTATTCATTTTTCTTTTCTTTTCCTTTTTCGGCCCGACATTTCTTTTTTCTTCTCTCCCATTTTTTTCTTTGGTCGGCACCAACTATTTCTCCTTTTTGTTTTTGTTGATTCAAAAAATACAGTAGTAACTGCATTCAAAGCAGGAAAAATAGTGGGCACCACCTTCTAGAAAAGGTGGTGCTATTTTCCACAAAAGCTCGTGTAATACGAGCAGCTTGGTGTCGCTATAAGAAGAAGAGGATTAAAAGATCTCTGTACGCAAAGGAGAATATTTGCACGATCAAAAATCCGAGAGTGGTGGAAAATCATCCAAGTTCCGCACTGCCTTTTATGCCACACGATTTTTCGCTTATGTGCGTCGACGTGTACGGAGTAATGGGGGTCTTCCGAAAGGATGTGTCAGTGTCACATCTGTTTCTCCTAAATCAATCATATCTTATTAGATTATTTGAGTTGGAATTGCAAGGTTAATTTGGCGAAAATAAAAAAACGTTAATTTCAGTTGTAGATTAGCATGACTAATGGGCCAAAAACCAAATCCAAAACAATTATGAGAGTCTAGAATATATTATAACCTTTGCATTTTAATTCGTTTTAACTACCAACTCTACGAATTTAAGAAACACGGCCTTGACTTGAGAAAACACTCGCCTCTTGTCACGTATGTGGAACATTAACTCTAGCTAGCAAAAGAAGAATGTTCAGTTTATTATTTTTCTTCTACAATCGTTTGTCCTTTTCATTTGATCTGTATCGTTGTAAATTCTAGATTAGATCTGTCATCCGTGTATCATAAATGAAGCCATCACTAATTGTTTATCCTTATTGGATATAAGTTTAGTGACAAACCACGGTAATGCTTTTTGTCCTTTTCATTTGTCTCTGTTTTAAATGATTCTTTCAGTTTTCTTGGTTTGATCTGGGTACTTGTTTTTCTTTGATCGTCTTGTGTATATATAATTGCCATGAAATCTTGGTCAATTTTGTTACATCTTATAGTGGAAGTAATTTGAATGACTTATCTATTTCTCACGTCTCCGCTATCCCTGTAGATATTTGCTATGCCCTAGATGAGATGAGTGTCTCGTCCTTTTGTCTTATCTTAAATCTCAGGCTTTCCAACTAGTTTGATAATTATTTTGTAATAGTTTTTACCCGTCATCTACCATATGGCATCACTATCCAGAAACCGTCCTTGATTCTAGTGTTGAGAAAATATAGTGACAGTTTTTATGTATCGTGTAGTGCATAACGTACTTTCGGTCATGATTCTGTCATATATGTTTTGATGAAAAATTATTATACAAAACTAAAAATTATCATAAACACTTTCAAAGCATGACTGTGATCTCACATTTAAGAATGACGCAAATAAATGAATAAGTAATTGAAATTTATATATAATTAAATATTTAATTTATAAAAATTATTAAAATTCATTTTGAAACAATTATGGCGGGAATTCAAATTTATTTTGGAAGGGATTGAAATTTGTTCTGAAATTATTGTGGCAGGAATTGACCATTTGAAATTTATTTTAGTGGAAATTCAAATTTACTTTAAATTTATTTTGGTAGGAATTGAAATTAATTTTAAATTTATTTTTACTGGGAATTGAAATTTATTTTATTTATATTTTAGAATTCACTAATTAAAAATAATACTTAAGTAAGCATTTAATATTTAATTATATTTTTATATATAATTAGATTTAAAAAATAAAACTATACAGACAAATACGACATAAATATGGATCCACCTACGTTGCAACAGATCTTTTGAATAAATCATGAATAAATTATCATGTTTTATCCCATGAACATGAATAAATTATCATTCATAATTTATAAAAAGCATCTCCGACAACATTTCTTACATTAATTCATCCATAGTACAGACTAATCAAAAATAAAATTACATTTAATTTTATAATAAATAACTAAACTAAAATTTAAGAAAAGAAATAAAGCTTCTGAGGCAAAATCAACATGATACTTTTATTTTTCTATGAATAAACCACATTGGGAGCCAAAGAAAATTTTGTTGCTAGCGAGCGAGTTGGTGCCGTACCGAGAAAAAGAAGTTTTTCTTTTGGAAAAGATGAGAATGGAGCTAGAGTGGTCTATTGGTGTTGTGAGTTTTGAGAGGGAGAGAGAAAGTAAAGAGATAAAAATGAGTGGGGGAAAGAGAGTAAAAGAAATAGGGAGGAAGTGGCAAAGTGAGAAGAGAGAGAGAGTGAAAGGAACTGAGAGGAAATGGGTATTTATATGGTTTTGGAATGGAGAAGATCTATTGTTCTCTTCTTTTTTTTCTTTTTTTTCTTTGGTAATGGTTACTTGTATTTTAATTTTTCATTTTTGTCTTTCTAATTCATGACAGATAATTGTCGTGCTGAGCAAAATATCTCAAATTGCATATTGTAATTCATGATAAATATATGTCAAGTTATGTAAACGACGTCGAATGTGTAAAAAAACGACATCGTTTTATAATGATATTTTTGTAATTTATCCTAGACTATTTTTTTTATAGATATCATAGACAAATTAAAAATTAATAACTCAACAACTTATAATAACATTGTTTTAAGCTATATATGATAGTATCTTAGCGCGTTTGGGGCAGCTGCGTTGTGGCAATGCAGCTACGTTGTGGCAACGCAGATGCCCCATACACGTCTTCTGTCATGCGGTGCAAATAACATGTTATTTTGAGTCTTAAGAACTTATAAATGACATTTATCTACCATCCATTTATGTCAGTTACTCATAAGTCATGAATATGACATGAATAAGTCATATATGTTATGTATCGTGAAAATGTCGTTATGACAAGATAGACTCTAGACACATAAATATCTATATCATGAAATATTGTGTCATAGATCAGCGTTTTTTTGGTGGTGAATGTGTAGATTCGAATAACAGCTAACAAATATTGATGAAGAAAGAAGTTCATTGGAACCATAAAGTTCGAGACTCCGAGTGCTGGTATATTAGTTAGCACAGCAAGTGTAGTCTTCGAGTCCGCAAAACTAATAATATTAATTACAGGGGATCATAAGTTCTGACAACGGACGCGAAGCACATTCTCGGACAACTGCGGCTACCCAAGGGGCTTACTAGTACCATATCCAAAGACCAAATACATGTGGGTTAATTACCAGAGGGAGCGGAAGAACTACAAGAAGATCAATCAGAGAGAAGCGCCAGAAATGTTTGTAGTTAACATATCTCAAATAAACGATAGCAAAGATTGAATGGAGGACAATAGCAGTAATACGTGACTCTCTGTCGAAACTAAGGCACTGTTGCTCAGCAGCAACTGTAGGGACATAAAAGAACAATGGATCCACCCAGATAAACATCACACATCATATTAGAAAAAGCCATTACCCGTGTCGCCTCCGCTGGTCAAGTACTTTCTTCACATAAAGAAAGCTTTTTGCCAAAAAATGTTAAAAGCTCGGGATAGTTCTTTAATTTCAACTCCTTGAAAATTTCCGGAAACTGGCTTTGCACCTTCCTCCAACCCCAAGTCCTGCGACCTGAAGGAAACATGCATTAGTTAGAAATCAGTTCATAGAAAAGATGTTCTAGGACTAATTACTGATTAAATTTAATTAGCAAGAGTGACATATATAATAAAAAAGCCACTTACATGATCAAAAAAATTGAAGAAGCAGACTTCGTGTTACTGCAAATTGGATTAGGCAATTTCCATCAAATTATGCAAGTTGGAAAAAGTTGAAGACTTGAAGTACAATTGTAGAATGCTTGGGAATGCAACTTAACCTAGGTTTTCGGTTCGAGACTTGAGAACGCAGTTGCGTTAAATATTTATTGGGAGATCTTTGTCATCCTAGTGGTCCTACCCGGCTCGAATTTAGATTGGTCAGGACTCAATATAATCTTCGGATACCATATAATCTAATACACAAAAAAAATTATAAAATGCATGTGGGCTCTGCTAAAGTGAAAAACACGTGGGCTGACTTGGTCAATCCAATATTATTTGGATGGATTCCTCTAAGTTACGTTAAGTGTAACGTACGTTCTTTGTCTTATTCTCGCTGGTAAATTTCATTTTAGTCCTAGTTCTTTTTGTTTTTTCACTTACGGATGTATTTGCCTCCTTTGATCAATTATACACCTATTTTTCATTCTTTCTAGTGTTCTTTTTATTTCTCTAAACAATAATATATGGTTATCAAATTCATATAAATCTATAAATTCAGAATAAATCTCTGGTCCTAAATGTATTATTTCTATTCTTTCTTGTTCTAATAATTCTATTTTCTGGATTATCAGATTTATATAAATTGTTATTATGTTTTCCCAACCTAAATTCATTTGGTCTATTGCTTCTGCCATTTGATGTATAGTGTTAAATGCCTGTTGATTCATGGTAATGCTTCTTTTTTATACCAATATGCTAAAAATTTTATAAATTCATCTATGAATTTCATTTTCTTTTCTATTATAATTTCACTTCCTAATGTATCTATTGACCTTTCCAGTAAATCTTCTGCTAATTCAATTTCTATATTTCTTATATTGTTCTTTTCTGTCTTAAGAGATAATATTAAATTTTTTATCTCTTCTTTCTCGAATACCTTTAGTGTATATAAACTATTGACTATACTTTCTATTGGATTCATGTTATAATAAATGTAATATTTTATAGAATTGGATCGTATAAGATCTGCTAAGGCACTTAAGGATTTTAGTTTCAAAGTCTATTAAATTTTTTATTGTATTGGCTCTGATACCATTTTGTGTGGGTGTATGTAAACAGAATGACGAAATGACAAAATTACAGAAAAATAGAAAAATAATTAAAAATAAACAGAAATCAACATATAAAAATAATTACAAGGATGAGATAAAGATAAAAAAAAACAAATCAAAATTTCTTATCATTTTATTTAAACTAGTGATGATAGCTAAGATAATCATATTTTCAATTTTATAAAATATTTAGTACGTGGCGTTGTTATCTGGAGAATGAAGTCCTTTCTGAATTCTCAGAAAGATATTTAATCCTCCTTTGGACCAGTAGCCCGCATCTCTGAGTATTCCAGCCAATATACCAAGATAATTAAATTACTCTTTTAATCGTGGTTTCAATTTATGCTTCAAGTTCTTCATTCTCAGAATCATGCATATATGAAGGTTCGGCTCGGTCTGGTCGTTCTAGATATGCTTTCGCAATGTCAAGATATTCTTCTATTGTTAATAATATAATGTTATGCTTTAAATTATCAGTTTCAATTTCTTCTATAATTTTCCTTCTGATTTCTTGTGGTAAATTAAGAGATTGCACTGCTAATAGATCTTCTGTTCTAACCAGTTCTTCCTTACTAAACAGATAAGAACTTTGCTTATATGATCCTAAATTAAAATCCATTATCATCATATATTCGTTATATGTTATTTTAGTTGTAGGATTCACCATATATTCTTTTGATTCTCCTAAATAAAATTTGTGATTCATGATTATAAAGAAAAATTTTCTTCTTCCAAAACAAACTCTTCTTCCATAAATCTCCACATCAGAGATCATCAACAAACTTCCACCAACAGATAAGGTTCAAGAATTATTACCTAAATTATTCTCCTTTCTTTGCCCTTCGATCTATTTCTAGTGACCTGCAGCCTAGTTGTCCTTATTCCCTCAACGGCCTCCTTGCCTCAACGGGACCAGCGGACTCAAACGGCTTTACTGTATGGACTCTGATCGTCGTGCTTAGAAACGTTGAATAGATCTAGGTTTCTCTATCCTTTCTCTGGTGTTTATTTGTATTCTGATCTGTGATGTTTTGATTTAGGATTTAGAGTTCAAGAGAGATTTAGCTCATTTTCAGAGAATTTGTAACTGTGCAAGATGAATTTCTTATTCGAATGATAAGCTCTGAGAGCTTTCTCTTCCTCTTTTTCCTTTTATTTCAAAACTTTTTATTGTACAAAGTTACATTACTGCCCTTTCATTATTAGGCTTTTACATCATTGCTTACGTTTCTGTATTATTACAACTTTTTTCTTTTTTCTTTCTGACAAACACGTGTCTTCTTTATGTCGAGCATCTTTGACAATTTCAGCTTCTGCTTTTTATCTTGTCGGACATCTCTTTTGCTTTAGTCTTTGTCGGGCATCTTTTTATTCTGTCTGCCACTTCTTCTTCTTTTTATCTTGGTTGATTGCTTGCTTCCATAAGCTGGTAAGCCTGCTGCATGGTCTTACTGCTACTGGGAAATCGCATCGTGCTTATCTCTTTGATTAGCTCCAGTAGGATGTTTGACTATGTATGGCTATCTTCTGCTGTGACAAGGATGTAGTTTTGGAATCTAATGATGGTTCTGAAATTTCTCTTATACAAATCTTTTGTTATACTCCATATTGCTTTTATACCTCGAGCTCTTCTGGTTTGGATCCAGTTTCTTGTAATCTGAGGAACATTAGTATATTCGGTTTCTACTTCTAATTGGAAATTTTTTGTTATATGACCTACTGAGATCATGTAAAATGCTTGGTATTCTATATTTTGATGGTACTCTGGACTTATGGTGTAGAATTTGAGGTATATAGGTCTTTTCTGGGCAAACTTGGATATTTCTTTGACTAGTAACTCGTCTAAACTGGCTATTTCTCGAAGGTCTATGTCTGGATATATCAAGTCTAAATAACCATAACGGGCTATTTTTTCTACAAGGAGTGGATCTGCTCCTTTAGTAGCTATCATTCTGGGATACATATTTTTTTCAGGTGCTTTGTGGATATTATTGTTATGAGAACAGGTAGAATAAATCCAAGTAGAGAATTGTTTATATTCTTCTTCTTTTAGATTCAGGGGTTCCTTCTCTTCTTCTATTTGGAGATTGTTTATCTGGATGAACTTTTTTGAAGGACTTGATTTTAATGGTTCAACCTCTATGGATATTATATTTGATGGGTTTATCACCGGGTCAGAGATTGGTTTATTTTCTCTGATGGGTCCACTACTGCTTCCTTCACCTTTCGGGCTGGTGTTTATTGGCGCAATATTCATTGGGCCTTTGTTTATTGAGAGTGCTTTTGTTAGGTCGTTTATTTGTGACACTAACAAATGTACTCCTTTCTCATGGGCCTCTGAAGCCTCTTTTATATAATTTATTGCATCGATTATATCTGATGCTTCTATTGCCAATCTATGCAGTTCAGCGTCTATTCCAGATAGGATCTTGTCTATTTCAGGATCCATTTCCGAACTCTATGTTCCTGCTTAAGAAGTCTGCAAGAAAATTATTAGTACCTTTGATATGTATAATTTTGAAGTTATAATATGACAAATATGCTTGCCATCTATGTAACCTTCTATATTGTGGTTCGTTTGGCAAAATTCTGTTAAGTAATGAGCTTACCTGGGAGTTATTTGTTTCTACAATAAATGGTTTTTGTAACAAAAATAAGGAAAATTTTTTAATTCCTTTATATATCGCAAGCAGTTCTTTTTTATGTACTGGATAATTAACATGTGCTTGGTTAAATGTACCACTGGTGTATCTGCAAATTTCATTTATATCAGTTTTGAGTATAGCTCCCCAATGCAAATCAGATGCATCAGTTTGTATTATTAACTTATCAGTTTTTTCTGGTAATCTTAAGGAAGGAAGGTCCTTACATTCATCTTTTAAAATTCTTACGGTTTCTGTATGTTCTACACTTCATCCTCTAGTATTATTTTTTCTAAGTAACTTCTGGAGAGTATTTCTCTTCTTTGCTAGGTCTTTTATGAAGCCTTCAGCATAATTTAAACATCCTAAGAACTTCTGTATTTGTTGTTTATTTTCTAATTTATCTGGAAATTCACTGATCTTTTTTCCTATGTGGCTTTGGAGTCTGATTCCTTGTCTGCCAAGGATCATTCCCAAAAATTCTATTTTCTTATGTTCTATTACTGTTTTTCTTTCTGATAGTATTATACCTTCTTTAATACAGATATTTACAAACTCTTTTAAATGTCTTCTATGATCTTCTAATGTTTCTGATGCTATTAATATATCATCTACATATACAATTATATATTTATAATCCTTAAAGACTTTATCCATTCTACTTTGAAATATTTAAGGGGCATTTTTTAATCCAAAAGGCATTACTAACCATTCATAATGACCCTGTGGAGTACTAAATGTTGTATAAGGGATACTATCTTCTTCCATTTTATTTGCCAAAATCCTGATTTACAATCGAATTTTGAGTAATACGTTTTATTTTTCACAAGATTTATCAGTACTTCTTTGTTTGGTAAAAAGTATCCATCAAACTTTGTGTATTTATTTAATTCCTTATAATTTATTACCATTCTAGCTTTTCCTCTAACTTGTTCGGATCTTTTCCTGACCATAAAGGCTGGGCTATTATGAGGGCTATTACTATTTCTTATTAAGTTTAAATTTAATAATTCTTTTATCTGGATTTTGAATTCTTCTCTGTCTTCCTCAGTCTACATCATAGGTTTAAGTCTTATAATCCTATTTTCTATTAATTCTATCTTTGCTTTAGGATGATCTGTTTTCCATAATGCTAATGGATTTTCTTTATAGACTTTTTCAAGCTGTGATTTTATTGTTTCAAGTTGTATATTATAACTCTGTCCTTTAGAAATTAAATAATATTTTTCATAAATAACCTTATCACCACGCTGGGCTGGCTGAACTCTGTAGGGTTTAAACTCACGAGGGATACGAAGGATATGATTACATGGAGTTTTAAGGGTAATCATGTAAGGAGTTTGCTGGTAATACTGAAATTGTTGTATGAAATCATTACCTAAAAGTATATCACAATCCATTTGATTATATTGAAATACCTGGTTAATACGGACAATTTTACTTCCTAAGAGTATTTCGCAATTCAATAAACTTTGATTAATATGTTGTTTGTCTCCTGTTATACCAATAAGTTTTATTTTTCCATTGACTAGCCATTGGCTAGATAAGAAAGTTTTCATAATTGTTATTTCGCTGCCTGTATCTATTAAAGCACATGTATCTATATCTTTTTCAACTATATTGATTTGTATATATACGGACATAGGGTATTTGATATAAGCTTGATTTAACATGTTTCACATATTATCCTTTGGCCTTCTATTTGTAAGGTAATTAGATGTTTCTCAATCTTATAATATTCTAAACTGTTTAAGAAACTATTTCCTAATACTATATGTTTTTCAGGGTCTGTAGCCATAAAAGAATCTATGTAACAAGATACAATTATTCTAATGCCTTCAATAATTAAAGGAACTTTTACTTCTTGTTTGCATATATGTTTATTCCCATTGAAATCAGTGTATTCATATGGAATTTCTTTTTCTCTAATTAACAGTTCTTTATTTTTTGTATGATTCATATAATTATGCCTTGTTCCAGTATTTATTAAAATATGTAATTGTGTGGTATATTCTATTCCATTAAAATATTGTCCAAATATTTTTACTACAATACTACTTATTATGGGTCTGGCTAATGCTAGGTTATTAGCTATCTGTTTATCAGTGCTTAATCTTCTAGATGAACTTCCTCTTAAAAGGGTTCTACCAGCAAAGCTTATTGGAATTATAGAATTTTCATTATTATCATTTAAAAATTGCTTCTTATCGTCTATGTTTAATTCATAAGTTATCGGGATTTTATAATCTTGCATAATGGGTCTGTGAGAGTTGCTATGTCTTCACATTCTTTGTTTATTTCTATGTATGGTTTATCTCCATAAACTTCTCCGTAATTTGAATTACAAAAACTGTATAAGGCTGAATAATGTATGGTCATTAATCTATTTCCCTCTTTCATCAGATTCTTTTTAAGTAATTTAAAATGTAGGCTTAGTGTTTCGTCTATATTCCTATCTTTTATATGTACACAGTATCTAGGATGACATGTAAATAATAATTTAGTATAACATAAATTTCCTTCTACTGTTCCTAAATGTCCTATGCTAGGATCATGGAACCGTTGATCATGTATTGACAGTACTATGGGACTATCTACTCCTTTGTTAAAGAGAGATTTTATTAATATTTGAATTTCAGCTAGGTACACATATTGTATTTTTTCTCTTGTTGATTCATTTTTTACCTTTCTTAGTGCTAAATCTATGGTTCTTTTATTTATTAAACTGAACCTAATATTTCCTTCAGCTTGTGTAATGGTTACAGCTTTTTCTTGTTCATAATATTCATGTAATACTATTATTTTCCTTTTAAACAGATCTCTTAACTTTTGTAATATTCCATATTCTGGTTTCTCTACATTCAATTTCAAAAGTTTATTATATTTTTCTTTATTAAAAGTTGTTACAAGGCTATATCCGCTTTTATTTTCTTCTCTTTCTATTTCTTCAATATCTCCTATGTCTTCTGTTTCAACTTTATCATTTTCATTCTGATTCATTTTCAGAATCTTTTACAATATATATTTCCTTTCCTTCATAATCTGATATATTGCTTATTTCTTCTAATTCTTCTTGTATTGTGTCAAAGTCTTTTTGTAAAATTCTAACTTTCTTTTTCTTACAGTCTGTGCTAATATGTCATATTTCTCCGCAATTCCAACATTTACATTTTGTTTTATACAATTGTTTCCTTTGACTTTTATACTTTCTCTTATAGTATTTTCTTCCAGGCTTTCTATATTTTCTCTTAAAATTAGTATATTTTTTATATCTTTTCTTTTTTCTATATAATTTCTTTTTTCGTTTATAAGGCATAGAGCAGCCCCATTGGGTTGGCATTTCTATCTTTTCGTAACATATTGTTGTTATATTTTTACTCTTTTTTATTACATTTCTTTGGATACATATATCACTAAGTCTTGTATTTAGAAATCTTATCCTAGCTCCTAGAGTATCTGGAAGTCTAGTTAGAGTACTATCTTTTTCATATTCATTGATAAAATAACTATTCCAAGGGTACGGTAATTTAGAGTAATATAGATTTTTATAAACTTCTTGGTCCTCTAAACTTACATATTGTTCATAATAGTATTTAGTAAATTCACAAGTATATTCTTTGATAAAACACATATTGCAAATTGTCAAATTCATCAATTTTAACCTTGCTCTTTGTTTTTCGTTATTAGCTTCTCTTTCCGAGTTTTCTAGCCAATCTTCTCCTAAAAATTCACTTGCAATGTATTCAATTATTCTTTCAATGCCTAAGGCATTACTTCTTCTAAAAGCTATTTTGGTTGAATCTTTTATGAGCATTTGAGTTTCATCGCTTAAGCCTCTCCACCAGTTAAATATATTCCCTGTAAAACTGGTCAATAGGATATCTACAAATATATCTATTTTTTCTTCATTTGTAGTTACATTCCAATCATCATTAGCTCCATTGTATGTAAAGAATAATTTCATTTGTATTCTCCATTCTGCTAATGTTTTACGAGGATCTATTTTGCAATCTAGGTTTAAAAATGTTCCTGTATTGCTTATAGGAGTTAATGTATCCTGATTAGGTGTAAATTCTTTTTTCCAAGGTGTATTTTTAACTGTAGGTATATATTCATAAAAAGGCTTATTATTCCTTTTCTTTGTCATATATCTATGACTTGGTTCTGTTACATTAGGTTTCATTTTTTGTCCTCCTGCTACATTCATTTTTATTCAGTATTCTTTTTCAAAATCTTCTAAATCACTAAGGTTTATGTTACTGAATTTTTCAGTTAAACTTTCTAGTGTATCATCCATTACTCAGAGTTTGACTCAGATAGAGTTTGTTCTTTTATTTGTAATTTTTCTTTTCCCTTATCTTTCTTTTTTATTTCTGCTTTTAGTTCTTCAGATTCTCGCAATATTTTCGGATATTGTGTTTCCATAAATCAAGAATCATAACTACCTTTCTAGGGTTTTTGAGTGGGTTTTTTAAAGCTTGTTCCGATTATTCCTGTTTTTATTATATCGAGTCTTTCTACCTTTTTATTTTTCTTTTGGCTTTTTTGTATTACCGACATTTCAATTTTTATTTTTCCTATTTCTTGTTTTATCTCTTTTACTTCTTCTTGAAGATTTAAAAGTATTTCTTTTAATTCTCTCAATGTAGTTTCCATAAAATTTTTGGGTACTGACTGATATTTTTCATATTGAATGTATGTTACGTTGCACGTAACATATGGTTAGCCTATTTGGATTCAATATTGGGAGGGGCTATCCGCACCCCTCGGATATCCTTTTCAAACCCCTTTTCTGTTTATTTCCTCCTCAATTCCCAAAATAGCCTTTATCTGTCATTTTTCCGCAAACAATTTCAACCTCCTTTCGGTTATCACTCTTCAACCACTCCCACTTCAAGTTTCTTCTTTTTGTAGGAAAGGTTGTTGATAACAACCCAATATTTTGTATCCCATGCGCTTAATTTATTATGAGATTTCTATTTGTTTTAGTTTTATACTTTTCAGTTTATGACATTCTATTTCAAAATAAATATGTATAAAATACACACAAGGTTTACCTATCTCCTCGCATTCTAACAACGTTAGTAATTTATGAAAATTTTATAAAATTAGTTTTCCTACAAAAATAAATTGTTAAGTGAAAAAAATACTTTATATCAAATTCTTACTCTTTTACAATTGACCTTTTTTTCCAAAAAAAAAATTGCAACTTTTAAGAGCTTTAGTGGAGAAAGAGTCGGTGAGAAAAATCATATATGAATTTAATAAGATAAGATTTTACAACAAATACATTTCAAGATATAAGGGATAAAATTGTAAATGTATAACTAGAGGGGTTTTATAAGAAAAATACAGGAGTGCCAATAGCGCCACTCTTCAATATTAATATGATTTGTGTATGGTAATATATGGTTAAAATTTAATTAATTTTATAAACTTATTTAATAACTACTAATTGAATCTTTTTAAAATATTAGTATCAGGTTAGTAAGCAGTATTGAATAAAAATCTAATATTTTGATCATCTAAGTCAACAAAAGACTTTGAATTCTTTGATCAACTAGGGAAATATAATATTGGCCAGCTTAAGCACAACTATAATAAAAAGTGAAAGAAGATTAAAAACGATTAGTAAAAAAAAAGATCTATTCTTTTTAGGGTCCCATTTTGTGAGGGATGAGGATTAAGTGCACAGTGATTATGTTGCCAACGCAAATGAAAAAGATAAAAATAAAAAATAATATTAATCATTAATTAAGTGTTAAAAAAAATTCAGCTTAACATTAAGTCCTAATCTTTCATAAGACAAACATTTTTAAATCTCATTGCTATTTTCTTACCTTCTCTTTTTTAAAATAAAAAAATTAATAAATAAACTTAGGGAAGACAGAATGAACTATAACACTTTATCATGTTGAAGTGTTAATTGATTATTTTTTTTCTTCTACACTTTATAGTGTTATAATTAATTCTGTATTTTTCTATTTAAATATTATTACTCAAACAAAAACTAGAAAAAAAAAAAAAAGGTTATTGAGACCACAAATATGAAACAAACACAAAGAGAGAAACTTCTTCAATGCACCGGTGAGTTACATAATTCAATTTTTAATTTCCCTTATATTCCCTCCAT
The DNA here is from genome assembly GCA_002013955.2 of Citrus medica. NCBI lineage: Eukaryota > Viridiplantae > Streptophyta > Magnoliopsida > Sapindales > Rutaceae > Citrus > Citrus medica. Next base: position 6,520 of record MKYO02031447.1, on the reverse strand, counting down.
GAGCATTGACCATTCTTTAATCATATAGCTGATCTTTTTTCTCATTAAAAAAAAAATCAGCTCTTTAATTAGTGCTTTAATCGCATGATAGGCAATGCACATGTTAAGTTTTCACTTCAATTAAAATCTTAGGCCAATACACAGGCACAAGGGCTAAATTCCTGAGGGGGGGAAACAAAAAAATACTGCAAGAGGTTCAGATATGACGAAAAAGAGAACCTAATCACATTGTAACATCATCAAACCCTAACCCCAGCACCCAAAGATAAGCAGTATCTTTAATTTAAAGCACGTATCTTTAATTTAAACCACAAACCTGAGACTTTGCAGGCCCCATCGTAAGCAATATGGGAACTTCGCTACGAAACTGGTGACATCCACAATCTGATGCTGAATTGCTTCTTTAAATATTCCAAAATCGAAGGCCAGATCATCTTGACAGAGATCATTTACAGAAAAGAACCATTGGTTGTCTATTGAATTCTCATGGCTACAATAAAAAGACCTACGACTGCATCCAGTGGTAGAAACAGAGCAGGCATGCTCCCAACATATCATCTCTCTTGCTACAGCGGAAAAGTACCATAGAGCTCCGAATACCTAAATTAAGGACCAGGACTTCACTTGTTGATAAAGAAAATATGTGCACAATTGAGACATAATGATATATCTTTGCTGAATAGTAATAAAAATTACATTATAATGTATCAGAATCATGCATATTTTTAATGATATAGTTTAACTTACATGACCACCATTCAGGTAAAGAAGAAAATTGAAAGCAGCTTTGGCCCATTTAGCTTCTGCAAGTATGCCTGATACCCTTGTGGCTTTTGTAAATAATGTGTAGCATCGAGTAACCCTTAACAAATATTGAAGAAGAAAGAAGTTCATTGGAAACATAAAGTTCTGGACTCCGAGTACTGGTATATCAATAATTAAAATCAGCAGCACCTGCACAAATTAGTTAGTACAGCAAGTTTAGTCTTCAGAGTCCGCAACTAATTCTAATAATTACAGGGGACTATAAGTTATGACTGCGGACACGAAGCACATTCACAATCAACTGCGCTGCGCCGAAGAGGCTTACTAGTACCATATCCAAAGACCAAATACATGTAGCTTAATTACCAGAGGGAGCGGAAGAACGACAAAAAGATCAATCAGAGAGAAGTGCCAGAAATGTTTCACTTCTATTTTAGGTGAAGCGGTAGGCAGAAGGTAGTTAACATATGTCAAATAAACGATAGCAGATATTGAATGGAGAGCAATAGCCGTAATACCTAACTCTCCGTCGAAACCAAGGCACTTTCGCTCACCAGCGATTGTCGGAACATAAAAGAACAATGGATCCACCGAAATAATCATCACACATGATATTAGAAAAACCCAGTACCCGTAAGGCCTCTGCGGGTCATGTATTCTCTTCACAAAAAGAAAGCATTTTGCCAAAAAATGGTTACAAGATTGGGCTAGTTCTTTAATTTCAACTCCAGACTGTAAGCCTCCTTGAAAATGTCCGGAAACCGGATTTGCACCTTCCTCCAACCTTAAGTCTTGAGACCTGACGGAAACATGCATTAGTTAGAAATCAGTTCATAGAAAAGCTGTTCTAGGACTAATTATTAATTAAATTTATAGCGAGAGTGACATATATAGTAAAACCCACTTACATGATCAAAATAATCGAAGAAGCGAACTTCGTGTGGCTGCAAATCTGATTGGGCACTTTTCCATCAAAGTGTCAATTTATGCTGGTTGGACAGCTGAGGCTTGGAGTGGAATGGTAAGATTCAAAAAAATAAGTAAATAAAATAATGTGGGTTGACTCAGTCAATTAGTTGTGAATTAGCGAAAGACTTTGAATTCTTTAGTCAATAGTGGTCAGCTTGAGCACAAGCATAATAAAAAATGGAAAAAAAAATGTAAATCCTTTTGTTCTTTCAAGCTTTTTAGCTTTGTATTAGCTTCATGTTAATTTTCTATTTAAATTTATCCCTGAAATGTAGATTGATAACGGTTTGCTGTTCTTTCAAAATTAACGGCATCTAGTGGAACTCTTCATATACAATACTCCCAGCGGAGAAGTTTGTTGACAGATTACTCTGTCTAGCAACTGTTTCAAAATTTTGTAGCGGTCATTGAACAGATGCCAAGCCCAGTGGTCACCAAATTTTCTTCAACTAAAAGAATGAAGAAGAAGAAGAAGGAGAAGCTCGTTGCTCTAATTGATACTTAAACACAGTCATTACATACAAAGAGAACATACACAAAACACCTAAAGCCTTCATCTATTTGCTGGCTTTTTTTTTTTTATCTCCTATTTTAACTTCTTCTATAGACCATTCAAAAACTTGGTCTCAATATCCTATACCCCAAATTTGAGCCAGCTGCTTACCCGAAGAAGAGGATTTTCTCCATCTTGACAGACGTAGTAGGAAAGTTAAAACTTCCGATGGATCGTTCAGAGAATACGAAGCTTTAGTTTCCTTCGGAGTTGAAGACACAATTATCGGATACCCTTGGCCTCTACACTTTATAACCTGAAAATTTGGAAAAAGTATACTGAATATAAACAATTACGCCCCCATCAAAACTTTTATACTTTCTGTGTTGTGTGTGTGTGTGTACAACTAGCCGATAAAAATACCTTGAAAGCGTCTTCATCAGTGCGATCATCGCCAATGTACAGGGGGAGAACATCGTTGGGATTGCTCAGCCCTAGAGTGTCCAGTAAATATTCCAGGGCATGACCTTTATCCCATTCAATAGAGGGTCGAATTTCCATGACCTTTTACGTGCAAAAAATCGAAAAATAATGGTGAGTTATTGAGAGCAAATTCAGAATCAAGAGCTGAGATTCATCGTAACTAGTAAGTTGAAAAATTAATTAATCCTACCTTTTTACCCTCACTTAGATCAAAATCAGGATAGTTCCTCATCACAGCTTTCACCTTCTCTTGTAACATATTGTAATCCTGCGTGCCATGTAAAATACTATAAATTTCTTGTGGAGGAAGCTCTAGCTGTCAAGTGAAAGTTTTTTTGGGAGAGGGGAAAAAAAAAAGAAAGAAAGATGAGGCCTATATAATTTCCGATTTTTATTACCTCTTCTCGGACTTGTCTGAAATGCACAGAGATGCAGAATCGATTGTCCTCAATCCTTGCACCTTGTATTTTCTTGGTTTCTTCTTCCAATTCTTTGATTATCTGTTACCATTAATCAAATTCGTTATAATACAGGAGGAGGTGCAAGTGCAAGGAAAATGAAAAATAAGAAGGTTAGCTATTTAATTACCTCCTGAATTGCAGGCAAAAATTTCTTAGCAGGCTGAAAGAGAACTTCATTTCCCTATAGATTAATAAATATAACCATGTGAATTTTATACCTTAAGGGTTAGAAGAGTTAGCAAGTTAATAAAGCAAGAAGAAGAAACTGACCTTTTTACCAGGGACTAGGGTGTGGTGCTTTCCCTCGCAAGCCTTAACTGGCCTTGGTGGTGCCTGTATGTCCATTCCATGGCTCCCAGCATAATACACATTACTCAATTCTACAAATTCCTTAACCTAAATTCACAATAATATAGAGTTGTAAGTTTCAAGGTTTGAAACTTTGAATCATTGGCGGGACCACATTATGGCGGGACCACATTAGGCCAAGGGGAGCATGTGTCCCTCTTCCTTTTGAGAATTGTTTTTTGGTGTAATATCAAAACTGCCCATGGTAATTTAAAAATTCTCTAATCTGCCCCTAATAATTAGGAGGTTTTCCATAATGTCACTTATAATATTAGAACTTTTCGTACCTTTTCTCGGCTCCGACCACTAACAATAGCAGTTGGAAAATACTTTGCAACTTCACGCACGGCCGCACGCATCTGAAAAAAATAAATTTTTAATTAATTAATCAAACTCGTAATATATAAATTTGGAATATTATTATGAATATCAAATCCCTTAATCAAAGAGTGTTGATATTAATTACCTCATCAGACATAAAGGCGCGATCGGGATCATCAACAATTGGTGAAAGAGTGCCATCATAATCTAAAAACACAGCAATCTTCTTCCCTTTCGCTGCCTTCATCATCCTATCAAATGAGTCTAGAGCTGAAGGATGTTCCACCTATATAAACAATAATACACGAAGGATTTAGTCTTAATTAATGATGGAAAAAGGATAAAAATAAAACTAATATCGTTACTATAAAATAAAAATTATCAGTTGCGAACAATAAAATACAAAATAATATTGTATTGCTTAAAATTTACGTTATAAAGTGAGAACAAGTGCACTAAAGAGTAACTCATAGAGAATGATTACGATACATACCCTCCAACTTTTACATTGAAAAGTCTCCCTAACTTCTTGTTACGAAGTCCTAAGTTTTTAATTCTAACCTCCAACTTATGACATATTATCTACTATACCCTAAAACTTATGATACCAACAACTGAAACCTTGTGAGTATGTCAAAAATTTTGGGTAGTCAACGGAGAGCAGGAAGTGTTATACCAACAGCGCTGTGTTGTGAATATAGCTCTTATTACAAGATTGATTTTTGTTCCTCATGTACGGTTACAAATCAACAGAGAAAAACAATGATGATGAAAATTAATGAAACCCTACCATCCATGAATTATAACTTGCATCCGAACTAACAGAATCGGGGGGATCAGATGTTGTTCTTGCATTTATGGAGTGATCTCCACCATTTTCATCATTGTTTTCTTTTGAGATAGGCTTCACTTTCTGTTTGCTAGAAGGTGATCTTTGGAACCCCATTGCTTGACTAAGCTTTGCAAAGTTTCTCTGAGCAACAAAAGGAAACGAACAGATTAAGAAAACAAACGAAGCAAAGCAATGAATCTGAAGCCCATAAAAGCAGCTATTTAAATAATTATTTAACATGGTAATAACGTTGTACAGTACCTGAATTTCACTAATCATACTGGCTGTGTTAGCAACTTAGTCTACCTTTCTACTCGCTTCAAAATATGTACCTGCCAGAGAACCAATCATATCAATTAAATTGTATTTAAAAATGTTGTTGATATTATATTACCAATGTTGCTAATTGCTTTCAGATAACATAAAACAAAATAATATTTTGTTTTCCAAAATACTTTCGAAGGCACTCTTGATGTGAGGTTTCAACGCCGTGACAATTACACATAATACTTCTCTACATACATGAACTAAGAATTATAATTAATAATAATCACATAGAAAATGCTCTGGTTAATTAGGTTCTTAAAATCTTCGGATAGTTGGAAAATAGGTGAAGTGAAGCTTTCGGGTCAAGATTTCAAAGGTCTGTGGTGTAATACAACACCTGTATATACGTATAAAAAAATGATTGAAGTATATTTTTTTTAAGGTCATTTTCAAGAAACAATTATGCCACAAGTGTTTGTGAAGCGAGCCATTATCCACTATCCAAGAACAGAAAGTTTAAGGAAATAAATAGATGTCACTTTCCAGTTTCAAGGGTAAACACTTATGTCGAAGAGAAAGTACAAATTGTGACAATATTAAAAGACAAAAGTGAGCAAGTTAACACAATTGATCAAATAAGTTAGATTCGATGACTCAACACTACATGGCTAGTTAATTTCAAACTCGAGTATAGTTACAATCATCTGATTCAGATGACTGTGACATGAACTAGCTAGAAATTAAAGATTTTAAACAACATTAGATTTAAATATATGTAATATAGTAATAAATAATGAATAAATAGAATGTATGGCTCCACTTCAACTACCATAATAGCTACTTCATTTTCCAACAGAATTGAACTATACTAATTTAATTTAAGGGCATAAAGACATTATTGACATGGGTCCTCTTCATGAGTAGCTCAGGGCATACGTTAACAGAAATAAACGTCTCTAATATTACATCACATAATTGTGTACTTGTCAATATATATATATTAAAGAAAGGAAAAAGGTGGTGTTCCTTTTTAGTCCCCAGGTTAGGCATCATTTACCAATTGGTCCTCAGACTTTTTCCTACAAGATCGCTTTGTTTATTGTGCTTGTAATTAAACTCTTACTACCACCAATTAATTCATTTTTTAATTGGAAAAGCAATTAGAAAGAGTAGTTGTGTACTCGTGTGTTCCGCTAATCACGACACCAAACAAAAACCCCAGCATGCATGCACATACGACAGGTCCCAAGAACACACGTGTATCCTACGAAGCCACGAATTGACTTGCCCTCTTTTAAAAAAAATCGCCATCCATGACTTTCTTTTAAACCGAAAGTATGAACAGAGAGAAAATTTTCACTAGGCAAAAAGAAAAGTTAAAAAATAAATAACAAACAAAAAGACACGTATCCCGTGTCCGACGCAAAAGTAACAATTGGAAAATCTTTTGGTGTTGTACGAAGGACACGTTTTAGACAAAGATTAGACTTATCGAAAAGTCTCTCTTGGAAGCAGACAAAGGTGTCCGGGTCTAATGAAACTACTAGGAACTGCAGTTCAAACATTCATATATGTTCGAAG
>MKYO02031436.1:61764-78163 GCA_002013955.2 Citrus medica | reverse complement strand
CCTAGTTCAATTATGAGTAGCTAATTTTCTTTCAAGCTTGGGTTGAAGGTGAAGTCTCAACATGTGTCATGGGCTTTATTTGGTAAATTTATTTTCTCTTCCCCTCTAGTTTTTGTGGATGTTTTGACTTCTCGTCGACAAATAATACTAATCTTGTCTAGTACCGCCTTGGTTTCACCGGCCCCCTAGTACAAGGTTATTATTATTTGACACGATAAGCCCTTAGCACCATATTGATTAGAGCGTGGTTCATGAGGTGTGGATTCCCCCTTCATGATTTAATTGGTATTAATAAGGAATATTTAGCCCATGATGCATGTTGATACGGATCCAGATACCCAAATATGTCATTTCAATATAATTATCTTCAATTTATTCTCGTCATTTCAATTCCAATTTCAGAATTTATTCTCGCCATTTTAATTTAAGTTTTAGCATATTTCAAATCATTTCCACCACAAATCCAATCATCTATTTACAAAATTAATTCTACACACAATTAAAATCCACCTCCTCGTAGGATCGACACTCGTCACCATTGATCTATACTACAATAGATTCGTGCGCTTGCGAGTTCAATAAAATTTGCACAACACTTACAAGTTAGTTCGCACGGATGGCCACGAGGTGAAGCGCCCATGGAACGCAGTACATCTCTGGAAATATTTCCAGCAAGAGTCGTTCACATTTTCAAGTTCTTTCTGTTCGTGTTTGTTGTCATTTATTTTATGTCCAAACAATTTCATGTAAGTTGGATCCTGCAATTAATGGAACGTCGAGAAATTTCATTCACTTGAAGCATCCAAAGGCTCACCAAGTCTCCAAGCTTGTTTTATGGCGAGACAGAAGCCAAGTGTGCCAGGATCTGCTCGACCACGCGACGGCGAGCAGAACCCCAAGCATCCAAATATTTTCTAAGGCATGCAAAGGCTCACCAAGTCTCAAAGCCTGTTTTATGGCGAGACAGAAGCCAAGCGTGCCAGGATCTACTCGACCACGCGACGACGAGCAGAACCCCAAGCATCTAAATATTTTCCAAGGCATGCAAAGGCTCACCAAGTCTCAAAGCCTGTTTTATGGCGAGACAGAAGCCAAGCGTGCCAAGATCTGCTCGACCACGCGACGACAAGGAGAACCCCAAGCATCCAAATATTTTCCAAGGCATGCAAAGGCTCACCAAGTCTCAAAACCTGTTTTATGGCGAGACGGAAGCCAAGCGTGCCAGGATCTGCTCGACCACGCGACTGCGAGCAGAACCCCAAGCATCCAAATATTTTCTAAGGCATACAAAGGTTCACCAAGTCTCAAAACCTGTTTTATGGCGAGACGGAAGCCAAGCGTGCCAGGATTTGCTCGACCACGCGACGGCGAGCAGAAGACCATATGCTAAGCCAGAGCCCGCTCGACCAAGCGAAGTCGAGTAGACTCTCAAACGGGAAAATAACTTGTAAATACAAACGCAAGAAAGTAATAAAAAACAGTCTTCATTAATTTATCAATAACCAACAAAGCTGTTCATTACAAAAAAACATGTTCAAGAAGATGGCGGATCAGTAAGCCGAGCAGCATCGGTTGGCGGGACCTCCTCAGGTGCAGGGGGTATCACCAGTTGCGTCCGGGGGGTGCTCGCCTCGCCAACAGTAGCAAGGATCGCACGAGGAGGAGAGTTTTCCTCTTCAATCACGATTGGCTCCACCCCTTCGACATCTTCCTTGGCCGCCTCCTCGTCCATATGATGAGCAACACTAGCTGCAAGGTCATCCATCTTTAGATCAGGATGCTGCTTCCCGAGGACGGCCATGATGCAACGATAGGAATGCCGAAGTCCCTGGTCGTATTGGTTGTCGGCCTCCTTCTCCAAGTTCTCGACCTGAACTCGGTGGGAATCGCAGAGAGATTCGAGCTGAGCCTCATACATAGCCTTCTGTCTTTGAAGATCCTCCTTGACCTTGGTCAGCTCCTCCTCGAGGGTAATGGCTTTTGCTTGAGCAAGAGATTCTTGCTCCATCAGCTTTAGGTTCTCGACATTCAGCTCCCCTGCTTTCTTCTCGGCATGGTCAGCTCTGGTCATCGCCGACTGAATGTCCTCATTCATCTTCCTATTATAACAGCCAACCTTGGCCTTATAGTAGGTGGTCATGCAGCTGAGATGGAAAGCGCTATACTGCATGGCTCCCACCAGCTCGCCCAGGGTGCAGCCATCAAAGTCATCCAAATCCTTCTGGCTCACGAGTTTAGATAACTCATTGAGATAGGGGACCAAGTGTTCTGCTCGGCTGTCAGGTAAGCGAGACCGAGGCCCGACAGGAGGAGAAGATGAAGCAGGATCTATGGCTGCTCCACTAGTTTCCCCGACTTTGGCAGGAGCAGGAGGTAAAGTCTTCAAGGGAGATACATGCTGCATGATGTTGGCCCGCTTTGCAGTAGGGGCATCCTTGTTCTGGTCCCTCTTCGTGGTTTGAGGTCGAGAACGTTTTCTGTTCAAAGCCCCAATCACAGCGTCCTCCATTTTATGGCCAGGGAGTACCAAGCGAGACTCGAGTAAGTTGTAGGTAGTTATCAGTTCTCGGCTCGAGCAGGAATTGGATAATACAGCCTCAATCCGTTTGAGCTGATCAGGTTTGAGCGAGAAGTAAACACCCCAAGAACCTACAACACAAACAGACACTTGGTTAGAGACAAACCAGTGATGTGAGAACAATTATGGATACAAGACATCTAAAGCAAGCATGTAACTTAGGACCGTGAAACGGGGTGGGACGCAACAATCCTTCCCGTCCATTTGAGCAACCTGACCCCAAAGACCCTCAGCAAAAAAGAATTTTCTCTTCCAAGCCTCACCACCACCATTTGAAAGATCAGTTATGGGTTTCCTGCTCTTGGTACTAGATTGGAAATAGTACCAGCCGGCATCTTTGGGGCTGCTCTTTAGCTGGTACAGGTGCTTCACCTCATCAACCGTGGGCTCGCTTTGGCAACATCTGTCCCACAATATGAACATACCAGAGAGCACTCTCCACCCGTTGGAGTTTAGCTGACCAGGAGCCAGATTTAGCCCGTTGAGTATCCGGGCAAAGTAGGGTTGCAAGGGACACCTCAGTCCATACTTAAAGCTCTCCAGAAACATGGTAACATATCCCCTAGGAGGCCGGCTAGGTGTATCCTTCTTTCCTGGGATCTTAAGAGGTATCTCACCAGGAATACTATACCTAAGTCGGAGGTCATTGAGCTCGTCAAACGTGGTCGTGCACGTTATATAATCAATGGCATAATCCCGCGACAAGACTCTATCTCCTACTGTGCTCCGCTGACGGGTGTCGAAGCCAACAAAAATAAATTCCTACTCTAAATAAATTGTGTATAGTGATTGAGTAAGGTCGTGTTCACAGAGATCGGTAATTATTTAAATCCTTTTGAAACGTAAAACGTAAAATGGGGGAATTGTTGACAATAATAAAAATCAAATTAAAATAACGAGAATGTAAATTAAAGTTGTGATTCAAATTGGAGAAAGCTCTGGTTGAAGGAATTAACTCAGCTTGATTCGACTACTGATCATTGATTCAAATATAGATTATTATTACTTATGAATAGACCGGTTATAGCTACTGAGACCCTCGAATAGCCAATCTCTCCTTAACTAGTCGATAACCAAGGTACGACCGTTGGTTATTTCCCTAATCAATAGACAACCCTAGATACGATCATAGGATTTAATCAATTGACAGCCTGAAAAACCAGAGAGACCCAAATCCTAATCAACACATATGATGATTCATTTAAATTAGATTGTTTATTCTCACAACACAACTCTCTGCTATGTTATTTGTCACAAACATTAAATTCTTCATACGATGAATCCTTTAATTGACAATAGATTAAGTTGATAATTAAATAGTGGCCAATTACCTAATTAACAAACATAATCATGAAAATAATTCAGAGAATAAACAAATACCCAAAAAGTAATAAAACAATTAAAGCACAAGAAAGATCTCACAGTAGTGATGAATCAAAGCTTCATTAACCTTCAACCAGAAAAATGGGTTTAGTTCCTCATAGAGAGAAGAGAAAAATTAGATCTAGGGTTTCTTTCTTTTTTTCCAATCCAAATCCCCCTTTTTCACAATAGATTCCTCCCTTAAATACTCTCTCTCTCTTCTCTTTTAGAATTCTATTTAAAATAAAATACTAATATCTGAAATATTAAATTCGTAATTACAAAAATAACCAAAAATACAAAACACGTTAAACTAAAAACTGCAGGTCCGCAGTTGACAGCACGCGCCCACGCCTTATCAACAAAGTTCTTCTGACGCTCATAATTTCTCCAAAAGAACAATCCTCCTTAAACATCATCTTTTAGCTCAATTTTATCATCAATCAATAGAATTGCACCTACAAAAGTAAAACACAAGTAAAACATTATTATTAAGTGAAAAACATCGATATTAAGGGGAGTAAATAATGCAAAACTAGTGCATAAATTGCACTCTAACATCCGCCCTTCTAGTCGCGATGTTCCTGGTGAAGGTTCCTCACCAGAATCACCCCATTGGTCCTCACTTAGGGTGTTTTCCGAGCCAGAAGATCCATCTTTACCACTACTTTCGCTCGTGGAGGTTGTTTGGGGGGACATCCTCCTAGCATTAGTCCCGACACCAGACCTAATGGGTTGTTTGGGGGGACATCCGCGGGTCAAAAGCAGGATCAGTGAGCAGATCAGGTATGAAACCTAGTTTGTCGTCACCAATCTCAACGACTTTCTCCTTACCCTTCGACATTCCCTAGATTATAACCCAAAACACCACCACCAACTACTACCCCAAGTAAAGAAAAGAGAAAAGAAATTATCTACAACTAACCAAGACCGGGAAAATAGAAGAAATACCTGAAGCAGAGACTCGGTCAGAGAGAGACAGGGATGAAAGCGTTAATGCCGAGGTTCATTCGCCGGAGAGACAAGAATGGAGAAAATGACGAGTTCGTGTTTGAGGATTTTGGGTTTTCTTACTGAGAAGCAAACTCTTGGGCTGCCAGCATTTAATGACGCATATTCCGAGAATCTTGCGATCGTAGGTTTGAAATTCAAATGGAGGGGTGGATCTCTGCCATATCACCGCATCCGCAATTAAATGCGACACGACTCTTGGCAGCCTTTTCCAGTCCCACGCGAGCAAAAACCGTTGAGTTTCTACTGCTGGTCCATTACATTACCCAACACCATAAACTGGGGGACCGGTGTTTGAGGGAAATATTACAACGAGACCAGAAGTGATGAGCAGATATTTGGTGGCAGAGTTCTGCGAACAGGTGTGTCCTGTAAGAGCTTGGTAGCAGGGGAACAAGAGCAGGAATATTCTGCTCGTCCTCGAACATGCCATTCACGAGGACGAACTCCTGTTAGAGGCATAAGGCCATTCCTGCTAGGGGTCGAGGCAAGGAGACCCGGTCAAATGATAGTTGGCAAGACGTGTATTCCTATCCAAGAATCAAGGCACGAAGTCCATCTCCGTTCACCCACAATGACGATAATGGGGCTTCCACATCCGAGGGTAGGGAGAATAATGGGCGTGGACTACGGAAGATCTGGATTTAGAAGAAACCTATAAAAAGGTAGCCAACGAAGGTAAAAGGGTTAAAATTTTTGCTATTAGAACTAAGAAAAGAGAACTCTAAGAACTGAGATTAAAGAGAAGCCATAAGATTCGTGGCAAACATTCACAGAACCTTCACATCTGACTTGAGCCTCGGAGGGTTTATGCCGGGAAAACAACCGGCGTGCTCTGACTTGTTTCTGTGGACGCATGAATACTTGGGGAAGAAAGCGTACGAGGAGAGATCCTGATCGAGGTGAAGTTGATCGAGCAGAAATCCTAGTCGTGGAAAGAGGACAACCAGAATCTCGCATCAACGGTTATTTGTCTGAAAATGTGAAAAATAATAAAAACTTGTTTGGTTGTTTGTCTAAAAGTATAGAATTTTTTATAAAATTATTTTCCTCAATTTATTTATACATATTACCTTCTATTATTTTATTTTTAACCAAAATGAAATCAAATTTCATATAGTAATTATAATTTTCAGAAAACCCTCTCATAATTTATTAAGTTTAAGAAATTGAAATAAAATAATAAATGTAGAATTAATTAGCATATAAGAAAATAAAAATGCTTACTATAATTTTATTTATTATAGACATTGAAGTTTGTGCTAATTATATTTTACAACCCAAAAGATAAAAAAAAAAAACAAAAGAGTACAAGATATTTGTATCCAAAACATGCCCAAATATTTGCATCTATCCCTTCAACATGAAGGCAACATTTCCTACAAATAAATTTAAAAAAGCTATATGATTTTTTTTGGTTTAATACAATTTAAGCTAATACCGTACCCGTGATGAAAATAAAAATCCAACTATAGGCAGTTATTAAATCGCGTTTGAATCATCTCGATTTTATGTCGTGGCAAATTTAAATTAATTCAAACATGATCTAATTAATAAATGCGTCAATTCTACCCACAATAATTTGTAATAAGTCCAACAGCTTTAAAGTTAATGCCGAAGAGAAAAATTACATAATGCACTTAATTAGAATATTAAAGTGCATAGGTTACATATTCTTTATATCTTGTGTTATTGAGTGAAATGCTCTCCCAATGTTGTCTCCCTTGTAGATGTAGGCCTTTGAGGCTGAGACATGTAATTGCTCTCTGATGCCTTTGTTGTTTCTCAGTTTCTCTGTAATTCTGATTTTGTTCTTTGCAATAATTGGTGAGACTTTGTTCTTGACTTCTTCTTGAGAATATAAGGTCTAACACGCCTATGAAATTGTAAAGACTTGATTGCTAGCCCAAGCGGCTCTTTTCTCATGTTAAACTGGAACTTTGGCAGGTTATTTAAGATTTCAAACCCTGCACCTTGTAAAAATAAAATGTTTTAGTATAATCAGATAATTCTATATTGGTGAGTATTACCATATGATTTTGGCTCTAATAGTGATCGTAAATGAGACAGGACGTTCTTTGTTAATATTTGCTACAAATGAATCTCCAAAAATGAATAGAATAAAAAAAAAAAAGATCTGATACCGCAAAATTTATCCACCCAAATTTGATATTCATATATTGTAGCTGGTATACTGTATTGATTATTTACCCTTCTTATGGAAAAGAGTTACGCTGTGTATTGATATCATTATCTGTATGTGAACCAGTACTGACAAATTAAATTTAACGTAGATGCCCAAATATGCAGTTTTAGTTTATTGTTTTTCTGGTAAACTGATCCTGTTGCTAGAAGTAATTTATTGCCATTGCTCTAATTCTCATATTTTCCTGTTTAAGCTATGTTTTACTTGTTATGGTTACCGGCGGGCAGAGGACGCCATTATCCGTAATTATTGAATTGATTTCTTAATTTCCATTTTCCAAAGAAGACTCTAAATGTAAATAACTTGGTGTTATTTCAGTATCTAAGTATATTACCTTTATATGTCAAGGATCTCATTTTTTACCATATCTAGGAAGACATTACAGATGTAATTTCACTAATATTCTTCTCTTTTTACCTTCCTAGTATATTTGTCTGTATGCAGAATGCTTACATCTATATTTATAACCTTATTGATGTCTACACCCCAAGTTTAATTTTGTTATCTCTCCATGTAATAACTCAAATGAATCTTCTGCACTTTATTACTTGTTTCCTAGTGTAGTGAAATTCCTAGGTTACATGTTGAGTTGTGTCCTACATTGGCTATTAAAGGGAAAATGCTTGGGTTTATAAGGTGGTAGGTCACTCCACCTAAAAGACTAGTTTTTTTAGTTGGATATCTAGAAATCGTATGCTAAGTTCCCCCAACATTACATATGCAAATTCAACAGTTGAAAGGATTGCTATTAAAGGAGCAAGGTGCCAATGACACCAGCTGAAGCTCAAAATAGATGGTTGTCTAGTTAGGTTGAAGATGAGGACAAATTTATTGAAGTTTTGACATGGAAGAATACAAATAATATCATGCATACTGCCATCTACCTCTCTAATTTTTGCATTATCTGCTTTGGAGTATTGACCAAACTGAAATTTTTGTTACCACAGGCGTACTGAACACATTGGCGAAGTGCTCTACGTAACTAATTACATGAGAAGCTTCGGTAAATTACAGACAAATTGCAGTGCTTGCCCACCTTATTTGGGCTATTAATTTTTGAAAATTGCTTTTCAAAGAAGCTCTTGCTGCTTTAGCATCCTCTTCTTCGGAGATACCTGGACTATCTAATCTATAAATTTTCATCTTTTCATAAAATTATTCTTTCACTGAAGATGAGAATTTGGAACAATCAATCTTTGTTTGCTTAATTAGAAGGCAGACACTTTGATAGACACTTCTTAGTCGAAGAAGTGAATTAGCTCATTGGGTGGTCATTCTGTCCTTTCAGAAGACAATTGTATGAAGACATAGGAGATGACAAACTAAATGGTAATCTGCAACCAGTGATCACTGGGGAAATGAAAGAACCAAATTGCGAAGATGAGAAAGGGAAAAAAATTTCCATGCTGGAGGAATCTAATCCGACAATCAGTCTTTAATTTTCCTCTCTTTTTTACTTCTCTGGATTTGATTGACATTTAACTATGAAGTATGAAATCCCTGCACAATTTTTTCATTTCTCTGTCTTTGTTTTTTGGAGGTTATGAAGCTTGATAATGGCCTTTATTATGACAATGCCTCATTTATTTCAATGTTAGGCCTTGAAGAGGGCAAATGGGGGGAGAGCAGATGCAGGTGATGAATCAAATGCAGATAAAAACTATCATGAGTAAACTTGTTTCTTGTCTTATTGCATCTCTATTCCTATTTTTGTCAAATGAAAATTAATTATTCAGTGTGGTCCTGAGAATACATATGTTTTACTTTCACTGATACTCTTCTCTTCATACATATGGATGAGTCAATTAATTTCTTAGTTCTCTTTACTCTTATTCTCAGTATACTTACTTTTGCTCTCGGTAATAGGTAAATTTGGAATGACATTTTCTTTTGTGCTGTGAATTAGCTGAGTTGTTGCTACATCTTCTATCGTACAGCCTTCTATTGCCTCTCTACCAAGTATACATTTTTTTATTCCATTTACAGAAGGGTATGACTATTAATTGACTTTATTTCATCTCTACTAAATAATTCAGCCATTCTCCGTTTTCGACAGATGCCACTGCCACGATAGGTTGACTAATCACTTGGTATAATACAAATGAAAAGAAAATCAGTTTTACTATTTTACCCCGGGTGAAATCCCGAAAGTAATTGAAGCGATGTCGTTTCCTCTTTTTTTTTTCGTTTTCCCTAAAATAACGCCGTTTGATTTAGTTAGCATCAGCCCCAATTTCTCTCTCTCCATCTTCGTTTCAGAACCGATCCCAACCATTACAAAACCCTTTAAGCTAAACCCACATGGATGGACCAACGGAATCCTAAAAAGAATGAAACATCCATTCATCTTGAGATTTTTCACTACTTTGACTCTTCTTGAATAATTCCAAAAGGGAAAAAAAAAATTAAGTTCATGTCACATTAGAGAGCAACTTTGTATTATACATTCTTTAAGCAGAACTGAGGAAACGAAGTTCAAAGTTATCAGGGCAGATTTAGATTTATATACATTTATACACATACATGAATTCTTACCAGCAACATGTCATTGGATTTTCACATGCACACATGCATGTTCTTCTTTGCAAAATGAAAAGCAATTCATTTCTCTAAGCAAAAGTACTTCCTAGTTCATTCTCATATGCTCAGATTACAATATTGATATCATTATCTGTATGTGAACCAGTACTGACAAATTAAATTTAACGTAGATGCCCAAATATGCAGTTTTAGTTTATTGTTTTTCTGGTAAACTGATCCTGTTGCTAGAAGTAATTTATTGCCATTGCTCTAATTCTCATATTTTCCTGTTTAAGCTATGTTTTACTTGTTATGGTTACCGGCGGGCAGAGGACGCCATTATCCGTAATTATTGAATTGATTTCTTAATTTCCATTTTCCAAAGAAGACTCTAAATGTAAATAACTTGGTGTTATTTCAGTATCTAAGTATATTACCTTTATATGTCAAGGATCTCATTTTTTACCATATCTAGGAAGACATTACAGATGTAATTTCACTAATATTCTTCTCTTTTTACCTTCCTAGTATATTTGTCTGTATGCAGAATGCTTACATCTATATTTATAACCTTATTGATGTCTACACCCCAAGTTTAATTTTGTTATCTCTCCATGTAATAACTCAAATGAATCTTCTGCACTTTATTACTTGTTTCCTAGTGTAGTGAAATTCCTAGGTTACATGTTGAGTTGTGTCCTACATTGGCTATTAAAGGGAAAATGCTTGGGTTTATAAGGTGGTAGGTCACTCCACCTAAAAGACTAGTTTTTTTAGTTGGATATCTAGAAATCGTATGCTAAGTTCCCCCAACATTACATATGCAAATTCAACAGTTGAAAGGATTGCTATTAAAGGAGCAAGGTGCCAATGACACCAGCTGAAGCTCAAAATAGATGGTTGTCTAGTTAGGTTGAAGATGAGGACAAATTTATTGAAGTTTTGACATGGAAGAATACAAATAATATCATGCATACTGCCATCTACCTCTCTAATTTTTGCATTATCTGCTTTGGAGTATTGACCAAACTGAAATTTTTGTTACCACAGGCGTACTGAACACATTGGCGAAGTGCTCTACGTAACTAATTACATGAGAAGCTTCGGTAAATTACAGACAAATTGCAGTGCTTGCCCACCTTATTTGGGCTATTAATTTTTGAAAATTGCTTTTCAAAGAAGCTCTTGCTGCTTTAGCATCCTCTTCTTCGGAGATACCTGGACTATCTAATCTATAAATTTTCATCTTTTCATAAAATTATTCTTTCACTGAAGATGAGAATTTGGAACAATCAATCTTTGTTTGCTTAATTAGAAGGCAGACACTTTGATAGACACTTCTTAGTCGAAGAAGTGAATTAGCTCATTGGGTGGTCATTCTGTCCTTTCAGAAGACAATTGTATGAAGACATAGGAGATGACAAACTAAATGGTAATCTGCAACCAGTGATCACTGGGGAAATGAAAGAACCAAATTGCGAAGATGAGAAAGGGAAAAAAATTTCCATGCTGGAGGAATCTAATCCGACAATCAGTCTTTAATTTTCCTCTCTTTTTTACTTCTCTGGATTTGATTGACATTTAACTATGAAGTATGAAATCCCTGCACAATTTTTTCATTTCTCTGTCTTTGTTTTTTGGAGGTTATGAAGCTTGATAATGGCCTTTATTATGACAATGCCTCATTTATTTCAATGTTAGGCCTTGAAGAGGGCAAATGGGGGGAGAGCAGATGCAGGTGATGAATCAAATGCAGATAAAAACTATCATGAGTAAACTTGTTTCTTGTCTTATTGCATCTCTATTCCTATTTTTGTCAAATGAAAATTAATTATTCAGTGTGGTCCTGAGAATACATATGTTTTACTTTCACTGATACTCTTCTCTTCATACATATGGATGAGTCAATTAATTTCTTAGTTCTCTTTACTCTTATTCTCAGTATACTTACTTTTGCTCTCGGTAATAGGTAAATTTGGAATGACATTTTCTTTTGTGCTGTGAATTAGCTGAGTTGTTGCTACATCTTCTATCGTACAGCCTTCTATTGCCTCTCTACCAAGTATACATTTTTTTATTCCATTTACAGAAGGGTATGACTATTAATTGACTTTATTTCATCTCTACTAAATAATTCAGCCATTCTCCGTTTTCGACAGATGCCACTGCCACGATAGGTTGACTAATCACTTGGTATAATACAAATGAAAAGAAAATCAGTTTTACTATTTTACCCCGGGTGAAATCCCGAAAGTAATTGAAGCGATGTCGTTTCCTCTTTTTTTTTTCGTTTTCCCTAAAATAACGCCGTTTGATTTAGTTAGCATCAGCCCCAATTTCTCTCTCTCCATCTTCGTTTCAGAACCGATCCCAACCATTACAAAACCCTTTAAGCTAAACCCACATGGATGGACCAACGGAATCCTAAAAAGAATGAAACATCCATTCATCTTGAGATTTTTCACTACTTTGACTCTTCTTGAATAATTCCAAAAGGGAAAAAAAAAATTAAGTTCATGTCACATTAGAGAGCAACTTTGTATTATACATTCTTTAAGCAGAACTGAGGAAACGAAGTTCAAAGTTATCAGGGCAGATTTAGATTTATATACATTTATACACATACATGAATTCTTACCAGCAACATGTCATTGGATTTTCACATGCACACATGCATGTTCTTCTTTGCAAAATGAAAAGCAATTCATTTCTCTAAGCAAAAGTACTTCCTAGTTCATTCTCATATGCTCAGATTACAACTTTAATTACTCTTGAATTATACCAAAAAGAAAGAAAGGAGAACTTGTTTCTAAATTTTACATTAAGTCTTGTTTCTACCAGGCGTGATGGCTGTTAGTGGTGGTGGTGGCGATGGCTGGGTATGTGTGTTGGTGGCTGCCAAGCATGATGGCTGTTGGTGTTGGTGGTGCCGATGGTTGGGTTTGTGTGTTGGAACCCTGTGTGATAGTGGCTGCTGAGCTGATGGCTGTTGGTGGTGGTGGTTGGTGCCGATGGTTGGGTATGCGTGATGGTGGGTGCCGATTGTTGTGGATCGCGAATGGTTGTAAAACGAAGAGTAGTGGTTTTACAAAGAAATAGAAGGAGAATGATTGTGAGACAAAGAGGAAGAGAAAGCAATTTGGGACTGTCGTGGTTTTGCCTTAACCAAGATAAAATGATGTCGTTTTAGGGAAAATAAAAGAAAAAAAAGAACTGAAACGATTTCGTTAATTAGTTTCAGGGTTTGACATGAGGTTTTGACTGGGGTAAATAGCATTTTCCAAAGAATATTACTTTTCTCTTTTACTTCTCCAGAGAATTTTCCCAAGTTATTTTATTACAATTTATTGCCAGCAGTTGAATATAATAGGGTTAAATCCTTTTAGTTTTAGATTATATCCTAATTCTAGTTACAGTCGGTGATTAAACAACTGTTTAACCACCCAAAATGGAAAACTAATGAGTCTGTCAAATACGAGGCCTATGTCCATCATAAGGCGAGTTAAGTCTGCTTCTGTTATCTCTACAGGGCAGCAGCAGAGCACAACTTATTTAGGGTAGCTGGAAGTTCTGTTAGATTAAGGTTTATTTGCACTGTTTATTTGTGAGAACTAGGGTCCTGGAACGTGATTGCTTGAGAATGAAGAACTTTGATTAAGGTACCTTTTTGTTGAGTGTGTGTGTGTTTGTTTCTTTTTTTTTTAACTTAATCCCTTGAGAGTTGTCTTGAATCAGATAAGGAACTACCATTTAAGAAATGGAAACTATGTTGTCAGTGGGACAAAAAGATGGCAAGAGATGAAAGAGTGTATGAAATGATGAAAGTTAAGATGAAGACAACAAATGGAGACAACAATTATGTATGAGCTAGCTGATACACCAGATGAAGGTAATACGAATACTAAGTGTATCATTTGCACATTTAATAGTGAATTCACCAGTCCTCCCTGCAACGATAGTCTGAAAATGGATGAAATTATAGGAGAAATGGTCTTAGAGAAGACAGTTGAAATGGCAAAATGGAATCTAAGAAGTGGAAGGAAAGGGCAGGGATACAGTCAATCAGCTGAAGGCAAATTAATCCAGTAAGTTTCTCATGCACATATGCTTCAAGCCTAACAAAAAGCATGCTCTTTGTCGCTAGTTTCAATAACTTATTCAGTTTTCTCTAGTAAAAAATTGAATACTGCCGTTTTTCTTTTTCTATATCGTTTTAATATTCTTCATTGATGATAACTGAAGCATCAAACAGAAATGTTCCTAATTTTTTTTGGTAAATAATTTAAGTTTTTTACTATATCTGGCATATTAAAATCAGCCTGAACATTACACTCGCAGTATGTATGGATTTGATTTCTTTCGTCAAAACGTCTAAACGTATCTAAATCTCCTAGCAAGAGTTCTAGTTTTCGATGCAGCATTCCGCAAAGCATCTCTACCCCTATGTTAGTAGCTGAGCATCCGAGCTCCAAATTATTGTTGATGCGAGATTCAGCGTATGCTCGTTCATGACCAGGATCTCTCCTCAACGCTTGCGTTCGCAGCTAACTGGGTATACTTCACGCTACTCTTTTAGACGAGCAGGGCTATGTTGCTTGCAACTTCTATTCAGCAGACCACTGCACACATAGAAAACTGGTCAGAGCATACCGAGAGTTTTCCCAGCGTAAACCCTCCAATGCTCTAGTCAGAAATTCGGGCTTACTTTTTAGAAAACTCTGCCACTGATTTTGTGGCTCTCTAGTGATTTCTCAGGCACTGGAATCCCTATGAACTCTCTCGAGGTTCTCATTAGAATGCTCTCAAGAATTTTCTTTAGCTTAATTTTAGTGTAATGGTGTGTAACACTTTTACCTTTGTTAATTGTCCCTCTTATAGCCTTCCTCAGGATTCGGCTTTTCTCGTTCACGTTCGACACACCCGTCAGGTTCTCGGTCGTGGATGCTTAAACGTTGTGGTTACGATTGAGTGGGCCCTATGCCTGGATTTTTAGAAAGTGGTGATTGTGGCTGAGTGGGTCTTGCACCTAGATTCTTTGGTCCTGAGGAGAGGATTCATGCTCTTACCATAATCCCAGTTAAAGGGCCTCCTCGGCAATGGGCAAAAGACTTCTGCTCCTGGTCATGTCTAGTGCTGAGCAGAGGCTTCCTGCTCACACCATGACCCCGTATGTGAGCAGTACAGGCCTCGTTTAGTGTAGCTGGTCTCGTCGAATCATACCCCCAAAACAATATATATTTAAATGTCTTGCTTACAAGTGCTTAAAATATTCTATTTTTGTACCTTCTCTTCTTAGCACAACATTCAATACCATAGTGTAAGTTGTGACAAACTCGAAAAACAAAGGGGTGACAGACCAAAACTTGTCGGAAATGAGAAGCAAAAGCCCAAAAGAGGTCGGCCAAAGAGGGAGCGTAAATCAATGGACAATTGGGTACTCTCTTTCTCCTTGGTGGCGTGTGCTGGTGCATTTATGTCATAGTTGGTAACAAGAGTCTGATTGGTATATACGGGAACGAAGTGAAGCAGAAGGGTAAGAGGAGGAGGCCAAGGAAAACTTAAGCTCCAGCCAGTTACGGTATAATATTGATGAGTCGTCCTTAACTCATCACATTATCTTTTGTACTTGGAATGAATATTTTAGTGTGTCAGATACTCAGCTCAGCATGTCTTTATTCGCTGAGAGCATGCCCTGCCATGGCCTATGCCATTATCCTTCTGTGTACATTTCATAGGAATGTTGTGACTCTATTTGTAACGCCACAAACTTCCATAATATTAAATTATGGAAAATGGGCTTCATTGACAATTATGGGTGGCCTATAACCTTTTTTTTAAAAAAAAGGGATAGAAATTATAAATAGAGGTTATTTATGAGTTAGTTTTGAAAAAATGTTATTTTTCCTTATTAAATAGGGTTTCTTAAGATTCCCTATAAATTCATATTTTTCCCTTCCATAACCCTAATTTCACGACGTTTATTCTTCTTCTCTGCTGCTCTTTATGCTCCTACCCAAATCTTAGGATTCAAACATTTGTTTAGGAGAGAATTAAAACGACGGGTAAGTTATTCTCCCTGTTCTCTATAGATTTCTAATAACACTATCTAGGGTTTATATTGGCACAATTCTAGATGGTTATAGATCATAATGTAAGATTTAGAATGTATTTAGGCATTGATTAAGGTTTTGATTTATTATGAGTTTAGTTAATCAATCATTGACATATTAAGCAAAGGATAATTCTGGACAGCATGTGTATCTCGAATTTAAACCTATATTTTCTGAACGAATTTTCTTATAAAATTTATATTTCTGGAAACTAGACATGTAGGGCTTCTTGAGTAAATTTTTTTTCATTAAATTCGACTTCGTTTCAATTTCATATGTATTTTCGAAATAGAAACCACTGCACTGGAAAACTGCGATTCCAGCATTACGATCTGATTCGCAAGACTGTTTGTACCATCGAATGAACTCGGAAAATTCTGAAATTTTATATGTGGGTTAATTTATGTGTCTAGGATTCCCAGTTTTAATTTCATAATTTTCTGATTAGTATTTTATTTTATAAAAATCACGGAACCCGTTCTGTTTGGTTTAGATTATGTGAAAACCGTTTCAAATTTGCTGAGAAGTAAATAGTTTTTAAAATGTTTTTGATATCGGATCCTCTTGTAAATTTTACATGGGGTACTCATGGATGTCCAGAATAGTTCCACA
>MKYO02031436.1:25869-61373 GCA_002013955.2 Citrus medica | reverse complement strand
TAAATTTTTCTCTTCTCTCTATGAAGAACTAAACCTATTATTCCAGTTGAAGGTTAATGAAGCTTTGACTCATCACTACTGTGAGATCTTTCTTATACTTTAATTGTTTTATTGCTTTTTGGGTATTTATTTATTCTCTGAATTATTGTCATGACTATATTTGTTAATTAGATAATTGGCCACTATTTAATTATCAACTTAATCTATTGTCAATTAAAAGATTCATCATATGAAGATTTTAATGTTTGTGACAAATAGCATAGTAGTGCGTTGTATTATGAGAATAAACAATCTAATTTAAATGAACCATCGTATGCGTTTGTTGATTAGGATTTGAGTCTCTCTGGTTTTTCAGGCTGTCAATTGATTAAAACCTATGATCGTATCTAGGGTTGTCTATTGATTAGGGAAATAACCAACGGTCGTACCTTGGTTATCGACTAGTTAAGGAGAGATTAGCTATTAGAGGATCTCAGTAGCTATAACTGGTCTATTCATAAATAGTAATAATTTATATTTAAATCAATGATCAATAGTCAAAGCAAGCTGGGTTAATTCTTTCAACCAGAGCTTTCCTCAATTTGAATTATAATTTTAATTTGCGTTCTTGTTATTTTAATTTGATTTTTATTATTGTCAACAATTCCCCCATTTTGCATTTTATATTTTAAAAGAATTTAAATAATTACTGATCTCTGTAAACATGACACTATTCAATCACTATACACAATTTATTTAGAGTATGTATTTATTTTTGCTGACTTCGACAACCATCACTTGTCTTACATTATTGCATCTAAGTGCGTATTTTACAAGAGTATTTGCTCCGTGGTTACAGTTCCATGAAACATGACAAATCCTAAAATTCTACTTTTCGCAAACTTAGATGTTACAAATCAGTAATAATTCAAAATAACTCAGTTCGAGTATTGTAATAGTCCAATAAAAACCGAATCACCTGCAATAATGAACTTTCCCAACATACAGATTGCAGTTTGCTTTTTCCATTCAAGATTTATCCTTTGTTCGGATTTTCTTGCCACATTTAGAAGATCCCCGTTAAAATAAAAAACTAGGACACGCTTGGATAAAAATATTGTTTCACTCAAACACACCTGTATACGATGCCCATAGATCATACACCAAGTGTAACTTATGGGGATGATATAGATAAGTTGAAAAATCACTAATCGTGCATGCTTGACAAGTTTTTAGATGAACAAAAATCATCAAGTCGACTGAACTTTTCTGCGGGTGCTAATATTTTGTTAAACTAGTAAAATCTTTTGAGATAGATAGTATATGAAATATTTGATGTTCAAATCACACCGTGCGGTATGAACTCAAATAACTAATAAACTTTAAATTGGAATTAAAAAAACTTGATGTTCGAATTCCGCTGCTGACGTTAAAAAAATTCTTTTTTGGAAATATTATTTTAGTTGAGTCCGGGTTAAAGTAAGTTCCTAAGTCCTAACTTTGCCACTGCTTAGTACATTAAAAACTTAATTCGACATACAAGCGAATCAGCGCATTTTAAATAACTTATGGGAATTTAAATAAACATATATAAAATAAGGACTTATGAGAAAATGCGATTAGTAGAGAAAATGAAATTAGTTCTTATTTTGTTAATTTTATTTTCGTTGCACTGTGAAAATAAAATAAAAGGCTTGTGCATTTTTATTTTGGAAGGTTAACTATTTGTGAGCTTTGTTCATACATGGCGGCTCTAATAGTGTAACACTTGTTAAAAATCATTACCAAATAAGCTGTTGCCACAAAATAATAAATACAAACGAAAGAGAGAAGAAACCGTTACCCCCGTATCATTACATCAAAACTTATCAACTTTTCTCTCACTTTTACTTATAAGATTCAGAACCAAGTTGATAACAATATAATAATTTTAGTGTAATTGCAAAATGAGGATGAGAAACCGTGACAGATTTGCAAAGGAGCACTCTGGTACTCCATCTGATTCACCATCACATGAATTAGGGGAGATTGAAGTACTGTACTTTAATGTGGTGGACAAAGAGAAACTCAAAGAATTGTCAGTGAAAAAGTACAGTGACGTGCAAATTTCTGTGCCACAACCAAACATCCAGCAGCCTCGTGCCTCCGATGAGGGGAATTCAAGCAGCAATCAAGAGAATATGCAATTGATCGAAGCAAATTCAAGCCAAGCAATGGTTGTTTCTGGAGATTTTGCCCTTCTGGCCTTATATCTCTCTTCTCTCTCTTTATGTTAATTTGCGGTCTAAAGATGTTATTTTTATTTTCTGAATTAAGTTCATTTTTTATAACATTTTGATCAGATCATCAAAGATTATCTATCATATGGCCATATGGGTTTGATTCATATATATCTGGGTATCAAACCATAAAGATCTTTGAAGATCTTTGGCATGCAACAATTGATGATAAGTATGTTATTAAAAATTTCCATGTATTAATTTCTTTCATATATTTTTAACTCTATTGCTAGGCCAACAAAGATGGTGGTGGACCAGAAGATCCAGATAAAGAGAAATCCAATTCCTTGGCTAATAATCAAAAGTAATTTTTTGATACTCAAGTTCTATTTTATTTTCATTTTACATTTTTTAAAGTGAATAAGATTACGATCTCTGGTTGCATCAATCTGTAAAATTAGTACTATTTCCTTATTGTTCAGCAAATTCTAAAAAATAAAGTTTGAGGAATTTTTTTTCGGAAGTGAACCAACCATCGGTTTAGAATTTTGAAATACAAGAAGATAAAATATCCATCATAGCTTAAACGAATAGCTAACATGTACTTTTTTAATATATAGGGAAGAAACATTCGCTAATGCAACAGTGAATCAGGAGCAAGCTGCAATAGCTTCATCTTCTAATGAGAAAGGTATATATATTTTTCCTTTTAATTTATTTTTTTACAGAAAATTTTCATTAAGCCGTGAAAATTTGAATTTTGTTTTCGCGCCATAATAAATGACATAATAAACTAACGAAAAACTTTTTAGTACTTTAAACAAATAAAAATTTTGTTGATTAGGTCAAGTTTTCCTCTTTCGGCAAAGGCAAACTCATCTTATTCTGAATCCAATAACTTTATTCCTACATATTAAAAGCATGAATGATTAATATTTATTGATTCGTGTGTGTGATTATATTAATTAATTTGGATTGTAATTTTATTTTGTGCATGTTTAATTAACAAAAAAAATTGATTCAATATTCATTTAATCTTATCCTATTGATATACATCAATAGAAA
This sequence comes from Citrus medica, assembly GCA_002013955.2. Taxonomy (NCBI): domain Eukaryota; kingdom Viridiplantae; phylum Streptophyta; class Magnoliopsida; order Sapindales; family Rutaceae; genus Citrus; species Citrus medica. Next base: position 58,110 of record MKYO02031436.1, on the reverse strand, counting down.
CATGCATAAACAGAAAATGCCAATTGATTATAATTTTCTGCTAAGTTAATTAAAAAGTAGGAATTAATTATAGTGACACTGCATTTGATAACAAACACATTTATTAGATTTATGACATGGATTCCTTTGAAATTTTATTTGCTAAAAGATCACTTTGTCATGTAAAAATAAAGTAAAAAGGAAACAAATGTTGGCATGGAAAATTAATGGAAATATATTCTATGAGGGTGACTTGTTTTGTTACCTTCCAATAATTTCCTCCCTTTCTTCTCTTGAACTTCTCCTTGACTATGGTCTCAATCTTCTCGTTGCTACTACATCTATGAGAGGCCTTATGTCCTTATTGAATTTGGGTTATATGTTTGGATCAGATTGGTTGATCACAGGTATGGCAGCATATATGGAAGTGGTTGCTCACTCTCAAATCTAATTTCCAAAATTTTTGTTTTCCCTATTATGTATGATTAATAGTAAACTTCCTATAGACTTTATGTTAACAGGTCCATTAAGGCATAATTACTCGATTTTCTTTATGTGTCAACAGTGATTAACCTGCATCATGATTGTCTTGATTTCATAGATATGAGCATATCCTTGTCGTTCACTAATTTTTAATAACCACATTTGATGAGTCAATTGATGAATTTCTTTGAAGCATAGTTGGCACAAAGTATTGTTACAACCTTCTTTTAGCAATAAAACTAGCGTTTCTTAACTATTGCAAGCATACATATATGTTCAGCAATGACTAAGGTGGGATATGATCTGCGCCTTCGACACAAGGGGAGAGCAATTAAAATAAAGAGCTTGGACTGTGTTCATAGTGATGACAACAATCTGAGATCCGAAGCCAACGAGGACGGTGACATACTCATCACTGATATGCTTGATGAGGAGAAGAAGAGGAAGCTCAAGGCCAATCTTGAGAAGAAGTCCACCAATACGAAGAAGCCTTAAAAGAGCTCAAGATTGAGAATATGATGCCCATATGAATCTAGGGATTTATGCTTAATTCTGTTATCAATAAATGCCGCATGCGGATGTTATGCTAGCTTGTGTCTGCTTAATTAGGGTTTGTTTGACATATGGTGCCATTGTTAGTAAAGGGTAAAATATACTTGGATTAAAAAATTATGGCTGTTTGTGCTATGGATTAAATCTTTGATGAAGCTATATATATATATATATATATATATATATGGCTATTTGTGTTGTTTATTGATCTTTATTCTAGTTTGGTTTTGCAGGTATATAGTGCAGTTTGATGATCAATTGAACCTTGTTATTTCTCAACCCTAAGAATGGCAATAATCAGCATACTAACCACCACATTATTTTGGCCAACTCCCTTATTTTATTTATTTTTTTTTTTGGTGGCCGAATTCCAAAAGATGTTTATACTTTTATTCCTGAATAAATTCCAATTTCACATCTTATGTTTTTTTAAGCAATGCAAGACGTGTCAATTAAACTGAAATTAGGACATGCTTGAAGAAAAAAAATTTCATTAATGAATGAAAGAAATAATTAATCAAGTTGAAAAACCACATATTCATGCATGGCTGACAAGTTTTAAGATGTTTATGTCATCAACCGAAGTCAAACGCATGAATGAAAAAGGGTATAGGATTGACTAGCTAGTTTAGATTATAAGGATTCAAGGACAATCCAACTCAAGCCGAACGGAATCCATTCAGTTCGATATTTTGCTTTTTAGTCTTTGGCCAATTGGGATTTTGTGCTGTTTGGTTTGGTTTCGTCTGGTGTATCTTTTCAAATAGAGTATATTGTAGAGCTTTGATTAGTAAAACTTTTATTAGTAGAGTTTTCAATAAAAAAAAATTTAATTATTTGGTTGTCAATAAAAATGTTAGCCTATATGGCTATAGATATTGATTTTGATGATAATAAACCACATGTGTTGATTAAACAAAGATTTATGAATTGTGCTTTTACAATAAGAAAATAATGTTATGGAATTAAAGTACTTTGGACTAAAATGAAAGTATTTTAAAATTTTTGATATTGTTTTAAAATTTCAGATTTGGACCTATTTGAAACTATTTAAACATTTTAGATCATTCTATAATTTCACATAGTTTAGGTGAAATCATAATTTTAAAAAGTTTTGGGATTGACAAAGCATAATTTAAACATTCTGAAATTGGACCTATTTGAAAGCTTTCATAACGTTTTGGGTCATAATATAGTTTTATAAAATTTTGAGGTTAAATTGTAAATTTAGAAAATGTTTCACGGTAGCAGTTACTGTAGCAAGCGGCTAACCGGATCCTTACAAATGGTAGACCAGATTCGGGCAGAATGTTTTTGAAACTTAAACGGCTAACCGGATTTCACAAAACGGCATACCGGATGTTCAGAAATTCAATATTGTGGCTGTACCGGTAACATTAAGCGGCTAATCAGAAGTCCATAAACGGTAAGCCGATTATGACCAAAATGTGCAGAACGGCTAGATTTTGAGCTCAAACTATATAAACTCAAATCCAACTCATTTTCAAGCTTTCCAACAAGGAAAAACAAAAAGCACACGAGATATCTTGATCCTTCACCTTGCAAAACACAGAACATTGAATCATTTCTTGTTCTTCATTTTTGAATATCTACTCATTGAGCGAGTTTCATTATAACTTTCATTTCTTCATCTCAATTGTAAGAATTTGAGTGTGTGAGACACTTGAGTGAAGAGATTGAGAGATAATCTCTTTGTTGTAAAGGTTCATTGACACTTTGAAGTCAATTATAAACGGTTGAAGTCTTGGAAAGGCTTGGATAGTGAAATCCTCAAGCTTGAATCGCTTGGAGGTGTGGACATAGGCGGGGTTTGCCAAACCACGTAAAAATTCTTGTGTTTATTTCTCTTTTCCCTTACTCATTAGTTATTGTGTTTTTATTGAACTTGTTGCTTTCAATTTTTATTAAGACATTAGATTGCTTGTTGTGTAGATTTGTTAGGATAATTTTTAAAATTTCAATTCACCCCCTCTTAGGTTGCACACTTATATTTCAAAAAACTTTTGTAAAATTTATAAAATTATTTTAATAAACAAATTATTTAAAGTTATGTTATGAAAGAAATGAAATATGATTAGTATTTTAAACATTTTAAAAAGTTTTAAATCTCTATCTTAAGAGCTCAAAATTTGGGATTTTACTAGTAGAAGTAAAATATATAGCTTATTTAATTTTCAAAATCTTTACTGCAAAACAACCAAAGCATTAAAATTTTTTTATATAAAACTTATGAAATTAAATAAGTATTTGTGAACATTAAATAAATCATATCAAATAGGCACTTAATAGAGACAAAATAACTTATTTAATCTTAAAAAATTCAACGACAAAAACAACTAGATAACAAAAAAATTAATATTTGTGGCTATTAGATAAGGTATATTAAACAGTCACTAAGTTTAATAAATAAAGCAAGTTAATTTCATTTCATAACACATAAATGAATGAATTTCGTTTTACAGTATGTGCTCACAAGCTGGCTAATTCATTTTCGCTATAATTTTTGTCAGGTCTGTATGGTTTTCGCTCTCCTGGATGGGCCCTATGTTAAAAACTTTGTTGTGAATTCGTTGTCGTATGTTATAAGTCTTTTCTAACTTGTAAGACGAGTTTTGGAAAAGAAAGTTAAGCTATAAGACAAAATACATGGTGGCGAAGCTTAACATAAGGCAATGGGGGACCCCAAAAAAACATTTGTTTTTTTTGTTGGATAAAATGTGATGTTTGATTGTAACATTGACTGAGTTGTAGTCAACAACTCCTTTTTCTTGACGGCCAAACGTATCCTCTGTCCTAAAATTTCCTCCCACCTCAATCTTCATGCCGAGGGTTTGAATCTTCATGTGATATGAGAGTTTATTTATTTATTTATTTTCATTTTAGATTTCAGTTAAACGTCAATTTGATACATTGATGCTCGTTTGAAAAATATTAGGCTGGATTCAGGTCCCAACAGATGTTTTTGAGGATAAAACTGTGGTGCAATTGTGGTACCGTACCACAATTGTATCCAACCGTTAGATTCCCACTTATTTAAATAGACCCTACTCATTTGAGTGGATTCAACAGCTGGTGCAACTGTAACACGGTACCATAATTGCACTGTAGCTGTAGCTTGACCTTATTTTTAATGTATTTATCAATATTTATACTGTACTCTTTGATATAATATTAAAAAAATAATAATAACATTGACTGACTGGAAACGGAATCAAGGCGGGAAAAAGTGCACTCAGGTTATAAATTCTGCTTAAATTACTTTGATTAATCAAAGAGTTTTATATCCACTGGGGTCCCTGACTTTAATGGTGCTTGCCCAATTGTCGGGGCAAGATTATTCACAGATAGGAAAAAGCAAAGTCTAGCAATTCATAACAACTTTGACATATGGATAATATATGTAATTTTACCTTTCTATTTTTTGACTTGTAACTGTTTCTCTCCTCTCCGTTCTCATTTCATGATTTACTTTAATCATTTCAGCCCATGATTACGATATATAATTTCTTAAAGTGTTTATCGAAATAGCAATTGCAATGGCTTCTGCTAGATTGTACTTCATATTCTTACATCTTACTATTTCAGCTTCCATTTTATTTACATTTATCCATTGCTCAAAACAATGGAACTGTGCCCGTGGGTGCGACTCTCACAGCAGGCACTAATAGCTCTACGTGGCTTTCTCCTTCTGGTGATTTTGCATTTGGATTTCGCCAGCTTGATGAAGAAAACAGCAGCAATGATCTCTTCTTGCTTTCAATTTTTTACAACAAAATACCTGAAAAAACCGTTGTCTGGTACACAGATAATAAAGATCAAAATCCTGCTGTCCCAAGAGGATCACAAGTAAAGCTTACTGCTGATCAAGGGCTAGTGCTTAATGATCCTCAAGGCAAACAAGTTTGGAGCTGTAAAATTGATATTGGTACAGTCGCTGTTGGCCATATGAATGATACAGGGAATTTTATGCTTGCAAGCAGCAGCTCTAGCAGGTTATGGGACAGCTTCAGCAATCCTACAGATACAGTGCTGCCAGGCCAAACGATGGAGACTGAACAAGGGCTTTTTTCTCGAAAATCGGACACCAATTTCTCGCGAGGACGGTTCCAATTTCGCTTGCTTAAAGACGGTAATCTTGTCCTTAATATTGCAAATTTGCCTACTGATTTTGCTTATGATGCTTACTACATTAGTCATACTTATGATGGTGCCAATTCATCAAATTCTGGTTACCGAGTGATGTTCAGTGAGTCTGGTTACATGTACATATTGAAAAGAAATAGCCAGAGGTTTGATCTAACAACAGGAAGGGTAGTTCCAGCTGCAGACTTTTACCATAGAGCAACTCTCAATTTTGATGGTGTTTTCGCCCAATATTATTATCCAAGGCATGGTACTGGCAACTGGTCTGTTGTCTGGTCTCAGCCTGACAATATTTGTGTTAATATTGATGGAGAATTGGGAAGTGGTGCTTGTGGATTTAACAGTATTTGCAGCTTAAATGGTGATAAAAGGCCAATGTGTGATTGCCCAAAAGGGTATTCTTTACTTGATGAGACTGACAAATATGGAAGCTGCAAAGCAGATTTTGAATTAAGTTGCAATGGAGGAGGGCAGGGTTATAACAAAGAATTGTTTGATGTTTATGAGCTTAAAGAAACTGATTGGCCTATGTCAGACTACGATTTCTTCAGTCCCTATGATGAAGAGCAGTGCAAAAGCACTTGCTTGAGTGATTGTTTCTGTGCTGTGGCTATTTTTCGAGATGAAAGCTGCTGGTTGAAGAGGCTGCCTCTCTCCAATGGCAGAGCAGATACCAGTGTGACTGGCAAAGCCTTTATCAAATATAGAAAAGGTGACGATCCTAGTCCTCCATTAGTCTCTCGTCCTCCGGATCCTGAAGACAAGAAGAAAAGGAAGATGATGAATGCCACAGGATCAGTACTCTTAGGAAGCTCCGTGTTTGTGAATTTTGCATTGGTTTGTGCATTTGGTCTTGGTTTTTTCTTCATCTATAAGAAGAAATGGATAAGAAACAGTCCAGGCGATGGCACCATTGAAACAAATTTGCGTTTTTTTAGCTACAAAGAGCTTGAGGAAGCTACAGATAACTTCAAGGAAGAAGTTGGCAGAGGATCTTTTGGTATTGTTTACAAAGGTGTAATTCAAACAACAAGGACAAGTACCACTGCAGTTGCAGTCAAGAAATTGGATAGAGTGTTTCAAGATGGTGAAAGAGAATTCAAGAATGAAGTCTTCGTGATTGGCCAGACTCATCACAAGAATCTTGTTCGGTTGCTAGGGTTCTGTGACGAAGGCCAGAACAGGTTGTTGGTGTATGAGTTCTTGAATAATGGAACATTAGCAAGTATCCTTTTCGGAAACTTGAAGCCTAACTGGAACCTCAGAACTAACATTGCATTTCAGATTGCAAGAGGGCTTTTGTACCTACATGAAGATTGCAGCTCTCAGATCATCCATTGTGATATAAAACCTCAGAATATATTGATTGATGATCACTACAATGCTCGGATATCGGACTTTGGTTTGGCAAAGCTTTTGACATTGAATCAGAGCAAAACTATTAAGACGGCTATAAGAGGAACAAAAGGGTATGTAGCTCCTGAATGGTTTAGGAACTCAAAAATCACAGCAAAAGTTGATGTGTACAGCTTTGGTGTTTTGTTGCTAGAAATCATTGCCTGCAGGAAAAGTTTTGATATTGAAATGGGTGAAGAGTATGCAATTTTAACAGATTGGGCTTTTGATTGCTATAGAAATGGGAAATTGGATGCTTTGGTTGGGGGAGACATGGAAGCCATGAATGATGTAGAATGTTTAGAGAAGCTTGTGATGGTTTCCATTTGGTGCATTCAAGAGGATCCATCTCATAGACCAACAATAAAGAAAGTTTTACAGATGCTTGAAGGGGTTGATGAAGTGAGTGTTCCCCCAAATCCATATCCATTTAGTAGCTCTATGGGTTGCTATTGATTTTTGGCTTTCAATTTGTATTTATTTATTGTTAATTGCAATATCAAATTTGCTTTCTCTTTTTTTTTTTGATGATCACTACAATGCTCGGATATCGGACTTTGGTTTGGCAAAGCTTTTGACATTGAATCAGAGCAAAACTATTAAGACGGCTATAAGAGGAACAAAAGGGTATGTAGCTCCTGAATGGTTTAGGAACTCAAAAATCACAGCAAAAGTTGATGTGTACAGCTTTGGTGTTTTGTTGCTAGAAATCATTGCCTGCAGGAAAAGTTTTGATATTGAAATGGGTGAAGAGTATGCAATTTTAACAGATTGGGCTTTTGATTGCTATAGAAATGGGAAATTGGATGCTTTGGTTGGGGGAGACATGGAAGCCATGAATGATGTAGAATGTTTAGAGAAGCTTGTGATGGTTTCCATTTGGTGCATTCAAGAGGATCCATCTCATAGACCAACAATAAAGAAAGTTTTACAGATGCTTGAAGGGGTTGATGAAGTGAGTGTTCCCCCAAATCCATATCCATTTAGTAGCTCTATGGGTTGCTATTGATTTTTGGCTTTCAATTTGTATTTATTTATTGTTAATTGCAATATCAAATTTGCTTTCTCTTTTTTTTCCGAGAAAAAAAATTGTAACTTAATAAATAAACTAATCGCCTTTAACGATTAATTGATAATTACAATGGAGAGGAATTGTCATGACCTAACTCAGAGCTAGTGAGATAGTGTCCGTTTTGGGTCTTAATAAGGTATGCACGGTTTTGTTTCTAGGGTTCTTATACACTCCAAAATGCGTCTTACCAATTAAGGTATGAATCACCTCTTATATATCCAGCATCTCTTTCATACTTTGCCGACGTGGGATTCACCTAAAGTGTTAAATTTAACAAAGCCCGCACGGTTTTCTTTCTTGGGTAGCCATACACCCCAAAACGCGTTTTGCTAATTAAGGTGTGGATCATTCTTTATAAACTCGACATCTTCTCGTACTTTGTCGATGTAGGATTCGCTTAAAGTGTTACAGGAAAATTCGTTACAAGTTAAAAATTATTACATGCCTAGTAAATTCAAGTTCTCAAAACAATCCGGCCCCCTTATTCTTCAGAATCAACTCCAAAGCATCGCTTACGAGCGCTGCCTCTGTTCTGGATTTCTCCGGATGATAAGTAGATATTACCTGCCGTGTTTGCTTCTTCAGTTCCTCTAGTTTTGCCATTGCTCATCAATCACTCTTGTAGCTGCAGCGTGTCCCCATGAAGCTTGTATGGTTCACTCTTGTCGTCATTTTTAATTCTGAAACGAGCATCCGCTGTTCTTGTAACCATCCAACCGTACTTGGTGTTCCATTGAGACATAATTGCTCGATTTTCTTTATGTGTCAACGTTAATTAACCTAGGTACATATATGAAGTGAGCAATTATATTGTATTTGTATTTTGGATTAATTTGCATCATCATTTTGGCCAATTCCATTTTTTTCTTTTCCCCGACTTCCAAAATATGTTTATACTATTTTGTTCTTGAATGAAATTCCAATTTCATTTATTTTTTTTTCTTGCTTCCCCTCCCATTTCTTTTTCCGGATTTCAAAAGATGTATATACTACAGTTCTTGAATAAAAATCCAATTTCATTTCTTATGTTTTCTTAAAGCAATGCAACACGTTTCAAATTGAACTGAAATTAGGACATAGTTGAAAAAAATACTGTTCATTAATAAAAGGAACAATTAAGTTGAAAAACCTCATATTCATGCATGCTTGACAAGTTTGAAGAAATCCATGTCATCAACCCAAGTCAAACACGCATGCTTGTGGTTTGATGAGATCTTCTGAGATGGTACCTAAAAAAAAATGGTGGAATTGAGTCAATTGACTGGATTAATTTATAAGAATTCAAATTAAATCCAAATCAAATCGAACCCAACCAAGTCGGTTGATTTTGGTTTTTGGTTTGGGAAAATTGGGTTTTCGTGCTATTTTAAGTTTATTGCATAAAGCAAATTAATTTCATTTTATCATACATGAATTTAGAAACTTAAATGATTCAAACGAAGATAATGAAATTCATTTCACAGTGTATATTTACACATGCACTGAACATACAAAATACGTTTTTAAAAAATAGGAACTCAAATTGTAAAAACAGTTTTTAACAGGAATCAAGAATCTTGTTAGACTGCTCGGATTTTGTGATGATGGACTGAATAGGTTGCTGGTATATGAGTTCTTGAGCAACGGTACTTTAGCTAGCTTTCTCTTTGGTGACTTGAAACCTGGATGGAGCCGGAGAACAGACATTGCTTTTGGGATTGCAAGAGGACTTTTGTATCTACATGAAGAATGCAGCACGCAGATTATCCATTGTGATATCAAGCCTCAGAATATCTTGCTTGATGATTACTACAATGCTCGAATTTCAGACTTCGGATTGGCAAAGCTTCTGCTACTTGATCAGAGCCAAACATATACTGCTATTAGAGGAACAAAAGGGTATGTTGCACCAGAATGGTTTAGGAACATGCCCATCACAGTGAAAGTGGATGTGTACAGCTTTGGTGTTTTACTGCTAGAGATCATTTGCTGCAGAAGAAATGTAGATATGGAAGTGAATGAAGCAGAAGCACTCTTGACAGATTGGGCTTATGACTGTTACTGTGAAGGAATAATAGAATCTCTGGTGGAATTTGATATAGAGGCTTTGAATGACAAGAAAAAGGTGGCAAGATTTGTGATGGTTGCCATCTGGTGCATTCAAGAAGATCCTTCTCTTCGGCCAACAATGAGGAAGGTTACTCAGATGCTTGAAGGGGTCGCTGAAGTGCTTGATCCACCATGTCCATGTCCATTTACTGTTGCCAACTGAAAGCAGCTTAAGGAGTTGCTTTTAATCAGCAGCAACTGATGTTCTAACAATTTAATTTGCTCTGCCTTCCTTTGAACGAGCAAATTGTTCACTCATCGTGTATTATCTAAATTACATTATTGTGCTGTGGTGTTTCTTGTTATTAATCTAATTCCTGCAGAGAGTTGTCTGTAATTAAATGCAGCATAGTTGTTAAATTATCAGAAATTTGGAGGATCAATCAAAGTTAATTATAATCAGACTTCTCATAATCTGGAGGCTGATAGGTATATCCATCATTGAACTTGCACTTTGATCATAATTTCCAGGCAGAGAAATCAAATTTTGAGGGATGGAATATTGGAGATCAAGGTGTTATGACTTTTAATCTATACCTTACATGTGAACTGAAATCGCTACTTAAAAAAGTAGGAGGGTTGATGAGTAAAAATACTACAAGTGAAAGGTAAAGTCTTTACGGTACATTTTAGCCTCACTAGCTTTAAAGTTAACAACTGAAAAAATACCCCTTATTATACAGCTCATAATCTTTTCCCGTCATGCAAATACCTGGTCAATAAAGTTGACAGCATTTTTTCCCCCTATTTCTGAATGGTAAGTTTCCACTACCCGTAAGCTGGGTTGATGAAGACTGTTTCAAGTCTTCAAGTCAACTTGGAAAATGTTGTTGGTGCATTTATTTCTTGTTGCTAGTCACCAGCTTGCCTCCCCCACCATTCTAATTTCAATATCTACAGCAACTTCTTCACTGCATTTTTGTAATACACGGTGTTTTGGCCACGGCATATCAAGTCTTGCATGCACATAACCTTCATCAGAATATATCAAATCATCATACAAGACCAAGAAATATCATAAGTCAATATCACATAGTAATTTTTCTTTCTTTTTTCTTTTTTTTAATGGTAACGTAATTCGACTGTCCCACCAAATGTGCAAGAACATTAATATGTCCAATTGCAGCGAACGCCTTTGCTTACGCGCTTTGAATATTCAACCCCTTTACATTTTCAATAATCTGTCCCACTTTTTATCTTCTCCACATTAATATGTCCAATTTTCTTTATGTTTTAATTTCGGTAATGGCTTTTCATCTTCTATCCCTTCTTTTCTTGCTTCCGCTGCCGTGTCTAACAGCCGCACAAAGTAACGGAACCATAAGTATAGGTCAGCAACTCACTGCAGCTGAGAGCACGGAACCATGGCTTTCCCCTTCTAAGGATTTCGCTTTAGGGTTTCACCAACTAGACAGTGAGGATCTCTTCTTCCCTGCCATATGGTATTACAAGATACCGAGTAAAACCATAGTTTGGTATGCATCGGCAGTCAATCCTGCGCCAAGAGGATCAAAACTACGGCTGACTGCTAATAGGGGGCTGGTGCTTGAGGACCCCGAAGGCCGGGAGATATGGAAATCGGAAATTAGTACGGGACAAGCAGCTTTTGGTGTTCTTTATGATACTGGCAACTTTCTGATCGTAAATACAAATTCTGAGAGGTTATGGCAGAGCTTTGATCATCCTACTGATACCTTGCTTCCTACGCAGACAATGGAACGGGGTGGGGTCGTATCTTCCAGACGAAAGGAGACTGATTTCTCTCGAGGAAGGTTCCAATTCCGTCTATTGGAGGATGGAAATGCAGTGCTTAATACCATAAACTTGGAAAGCGGCTTTGCATATGATGCCTATTTTTGGAGTAACACGTTTGATACTAACAGATCGAATGCTGGTTATCGAGTAGTCTTCAATGAGTCAGGCCAATTGTATGTGTTGAGAGAAAATAAACAGAGAGCCAGTCTTGTACCAGAAACAGTCTCAGCAAAAGAAAATTACCTCAGAGCAACTCTAAACTTTGATGGTGTTTTTATCTTCTACTCTCACCCCAAGAATAATAGCACTGGAGACGCTATCTGGTCAGTCAGTGATGTCTTGCCGGAGAATATTTGCATTAACAATGATATCCGTAAAGGATTAGGCAGTGGAATCTGTGGATTTAACAGCATCTGCAATATCAGTGGAGCCAAAAGACCAATCTGCCAATGCCCAAAAGGGTTTTCTTTACTTGATCCAGATGATGTCTACGGAAGCTGCAAACCGGACTTCATTCTAGGCTGTGAAGAAGATGGGAAGAAATCTGGAGAAGATCTATATTATATTGAAGAGCTAAGGAACACTGATTGGCCAACATCTGATTATGAACAGATTAGTCCTTATAATAAAGATGAATGTGTGTCATCTTGCTTAAAGGACTGTCAATGTTCTGCTGCGGTATTGAGAGATGACACCTGCTGGAAGAAGAAACTACCTCTCTCCTATGGGAAAACGGACAGGGATGAGACAGGGACAACTTTCATCAAAATTAGGAAAGTCCCTTCTGGAGGAAAGAAGAAAGTGGATGTATTAATCCCGGTTGTATCTGTACTCTTCGGCAGCTCTGCATTAATCAACTTGCTATTAGTCAGCGCATGTTGTCTAGGTTTCCTAGTTGTTAATCGCAAAAAGTTCATGAGGCCTCGCCAAGAGGATCAAGGTGTCTCATATATGAATTTGCGCTGCTTTACTTATAAGGAGCTTGTAGAAGTCACTCGTGGATTCAAGGAAGAACTCGGAAGAGGAGCCTTTGGCACTGTTTATAAAGGGTTTGTGAATATGGGTTCTAGCAATCATGTTGCGGTGAAGAAGTTAAATANTGCGTTTGTTGATTAGGATTTGAGTCTCTCTGGTTTTTCAGGCTGTCAATTGATTAAAACCTATGATCGTATCTAGGGTTGTCTATTGATTAGGGAAATAACCAACGGTCGTACCTTGGTTATCGACTAGTTAAGGAGAGATTAGCTATTAGAGGATCTCAGTAGCTATAACTGGTCTATTCATAAATAGTAATAATTTATATTTGAATCAATGATCAATAGTCAAAGCAAGCTGAGTTAATTCTTTCAACCAGAGCATTCCTCAATTTGAATTATAATTTTAATTTGCGTTCTTTTTATTTTAATTTGATTTTTATTATTGTCAACAATTCCCCCATTTTGTATTTTATATTTTAAAAGAATTTAAATAATTACTGATCTCTGTAAACATGACACTATTCAATCATTATACACAATTTATTTAGAGTATGTATTTATTTTTGCTGACTTCGACAACCATCACTTGTCTTACATTATTGCATCTAAGTGCGTATTTTACAAGAGTATTTGCTCCGTGGTTACAGTTCCATGAAACATGACAAATCCTAAAATTCTACTTTTCGCAAACTTAGATGTTACAAATCAGTAATAATTCAAAATAACTCAGTTCGAGTATTGTAATAGTCCAATAAAAACCGAATCACCTGCAATAATGAACTTTCCCAACATACAGATTGCAGTTTGCTTTTTCCATTCAAGATTTATCCTTTGTTCGGATTTTCTTGCCACATTTAGAAGATCCCCGTTAAAATAAAAAACTAGGACACGCTTGGATAAAAATATTGTTTCACTCAAACACACCTGTATACGATGCCCATAGATCATACACCAAGTGTAACTTATGGGGATGATATAGATAAGTTGAAAAATCACTAATCGTGCATGCTTGACAAGTTTTTAGATGAACAAAAATCATCAAGTCGACTGAACTTTTCTGCGGGTGCTAATATTTTGTTAAACTAGTAAAATCTTTTGAGATAGATAGTATATGAAATATTTGATGTTCAAATCACACCGTGCGGTATGAACTCAAATAACTAATAAACTTTAAATTGGAATTAAAAAAACTTGATGTTCGAATTCCGCTGCTGACGTTAAAAAAATTCTTTTTTGGAAATATTATTTTAGTTGAGTCCGGGTTAAAGTAAGTTCCTAAGTCCTAACTTTGCCACTGCTTAGTACATTAAAAACTTAATTCGACATACAAGCGAATCAGCGCATTTTAAATAACTTATGGGAATTTAAATAAACATATATAAAATAAGGACTTATGAGAAAATGCGATTAGTAGAGAAAATGAAATTAGTTCTTATTTTGTTAATTTTATTTTCGTTGCACTGTGAAAATAAAATAAAAGGCTTGTGCATTTTTATTTTGGAAGGTTAACTATTTGTGAGCTTTGTTCATACATGGCGGCTCTAATAGTGTAACACTTGTTAAAAATCATTACCAAATAAGCTGTTGCCACAAAATAATAAATACAAACGAAAGAGAGAAGAAACCGTTACCCCCGTATCATTACATCAAAACTTATCAACTTTTCTCTCACTTTTTCTTATAAGATTCAGAACCAAATTGATAACAATATAATAATTTTAGTGTAATTGCAAAATGAGGATGAGAAACCGTGACAGATTTGCAAAGGAGCACTCTGGTACTCCATCTGATTCACCATCACATGAATTAGGGGAGATTGAAGTACTGTACTTTAATGTGGTGGACAAAGAGAAACTCAAAGAATTGTCAGTGAAAAAGTACAGTGACGTGCAAATTTCTGTGCCACAACCAAACATCCAGCAGCCTCGTGCCTCCGATGAGGGGAATTCAAGCAGCAATCAAGAGAATATGCAATTGATCGAAGCAAATTCAAGCCAAACAATGGTTGTTTCTGGAGATTTTGCCCTTCTGGCCTTATATCTCTCTTCTCTCTCTTTATGTTAATTTGCGGTCTAAAGATGTTATTTTTATTTTCTGAATTAAGTTCATTTTTTATAACATTTTGATCAGATCATCAAAGATTATCTATCATATGGCCATATGGGTTTGATTCATATATATCTGGGTATCAAACCATAAAGATCTTTGAAGATCTTTGGCATGCAACAATTGATGATAAGTATGTTATTAAAAATTTTGCATGTACTAATTTCTTTCATATATTTTTAACTCTATTGCATAGGCCAACAAAGATGGTGGTGGACCAGAAGATCCAGATAAAGAGAAATCCAATTCCTTGGCTAATAATCAAAAGTAATTTTTTGATACTCAAGATCTATTTTATTTTCATTTTACATTTTTTAAAGTGAATAAGATTATGATCTCTGGTTGCATCAATCTGTAAAATTAGTACTATTTCCTTATTGTTCAGCAAATTCTAAAAAATAAAGTTTGAGGAATTTTTTTTCGGAAGTGAACCAACCATCGTTTAGAATTTTGAAATACAAGAAGATAAAATATCCATCATAGCTTAAACTAATGGCTAACATGTACTTTTTATTATATAGAGAAGAAACATTCGCTAATGCAATAGTGAATCTGGAGCACGCTGCAATAGCTTCATCTCCTAATGAGAAAGGTATACGTATATTCTTGCTTTTAATTTATTTTTTTATAGAAAATCTTCATTAAGCCGCAAAAATTTGAATTTTGTTTTCGCGCCATAATAAATGACGTAATAAACTAACGAAAAAATTTTTAGTACTTCAAATAAATAAAACTTTCCTTGATTAGGTCAATTTATCCTCTTCGGACGAAGGCAAAATCATCTTATTCTGAATCCAATAACTTTATCGCTACATATTAAAAGCATGAATGATTAATATTTATTGATTGGTGTGTGTGATTATATTAATTAATTTGGATTGTAATTGTATTTTGTGCATGTTTAATTAACAAAAAAAATTGATTCAATATTCATTTAATCTTATCCTATTGATATACATCAATAGAAGCATGAATAAACAGAAAATGCTAATTAATTATTATTTTCAGTTATGTTAATTAAAAAGTAGGAATTAATTATAGTAACACTGCATTTGATAACAAACACATTTATTAGATTTATGACATGGATTCCTTTGAAATTTTAATTGCTAAAAGATCACTTTGTCGTGTAAAAATAAAGTAAAAAAGAAACAAATGTTGGCATGGAAAATTAATGGAAATATATTCTATGAGGGTGACTTGTCTTGTTACCTTCCAATTATTTCCTCCCTTTCTTCTCTTGAACTTCTCCTTGACTATGGTCTGAATCTTCTCGTTGCTACTATATATATGAGAGGCCTTATGTCCTTATTGAATTTGGGTTATATGTTTGGATCAGATTGGTTGATCACAGGTATGGCAGTATATATGGAGGTGGTTGCTCACTCTCAAATCTAATTTCCAAAATATTTGTTTTCCCTATTATGTATGATTAATAGTAAACTTCCTATAGACTTTATGTTAACAGGTCCATTAAGGCATAATTACTCGATTTTCTTTATGTGTCAACAGTGATTAACCTGCATCATGATTGTCTTGATTTCATAGATATGAGCATATCCTTGTCGTTCACTAATTTTTAATAACCACATTTGATGAGTCAATTGATGAATTTCTTTGAAGCATAGTTGGCACAAAGTATTGTTACAGCCTTCTTTTAGCAATAAAACTAGCGTTTCTTAACTATTGCAAGCATACATATATGTTCAGCAATGACTAAGGTGGGATATGATCTGCGCCCTCGACACAAGGGGAGAGCAATTAAAATAAAGAGCTTGGACTTTGTTCGTAATGATGACAACAATTTGAGATCCGAAGCCAACGAGGATGGTGACATACTCATCACTGATATGCTTAATGAGGAGAAGAAGAGGAAGCACAAGGCCAATCTTGAGAAGAAGTCCACCAATACTAAGAAGCCTTAAAAGAGCTCGAGATTGAGAATATGATGCCCATATGAATCTAGGGATCTATGCTTAATTCTGTTATCAATAAATGCTGCATGCGGATGTTAGCTAGCTTGTGTCTGCTTAATTAGGGTTTGTTTGATATATGGTGCCATTGTTGTTAAGGGTAAAATATACTTGGATTAAAAAAATATGGCTTTTTGTGCTATGGATTAAATCTTCTGGTTTAGTTTTTGCATATATATACTGTAGTTTGGTGATCAACTGAGCCTTGTTATTTCTTAACACTAGGAATGGCAATAATCAGCGTACTAACCACGACATCATTTTGGCCAACTCATGTTTATGCTTTTATTCTTCAATAAAATTCCAATTTCATGTCAATTAAACTGAAATTAGGACATGCTTGAAGAAAAAACTTTTCATTACTGTGAAAGGCACAATTAATTAATTAAGTTGAAAAACCACATATTCATGCATGCTTGACAAGTTTTAAGATGTTTATGTCATCAACCCAAGTCAAGCGTATGAATAAAAGAAAATATAAGGATTCAAAGTAAATCCAAATCAAACTGAACGGAATCAAGTCGGTTAGATATTTTGTTTCTTAGTTTTGGCCAATTGGTATAATTTTTCAAATAGAGCTTATTGTAGAGATTTTATTAGTAGAACTTTTACCAATAGAGTTTTGACAAAAAAAAATTAATTTGTTAATTGTCAATAAGAGTTATTAAAAATTATAGAATAATGTTATGAAAGGAATATTGAAATATAATTATGCAATAAGCAAATGATATTTTAATCATTTTAATACTTTTTAAGAAAAATTTAAATCTATATTCCTAAAAGTTTAAAATTTGAGATTTTGTTAGTAGGGTTAAAATAGTTTATTAGTCTCCAAAAACTCTGCTAAAGCACAACGAAAAGCCATAAATTTTTTTGATAAATGCTTATAAGACTAAATAAGTACTTATAACAATTAGATAATTCATCCAAAAAGACACATAATAGAGGACAAATAGCTTATTTAATCTTCAAAATATTTACTGAAAAAACAACCAAATAATAGCAAGAAAATTTAGAAAAGGCTTACCTGATTAAATAAGCACTAATATGTATTAGATAATGTATACCAAATAAACACTAAGTTTAATAAATACAGCAAATTAATTCCATTGTATAATACATAAATGATCGAATTTCATTTTACAGTAAGCTGGCTAATTCATTTTCACTATAATTTTTGTTAGATCTATAGGGTTTTTACTCTCCTAGGTGGCCCTATATTAAAAACGTTGTTGTGAGATTGTTGTCGCGTGTTACAAGTGTTTTCTAACTTGTAAGACGAGTTTTGGAAAAGAAAATTAATCTATAAGACAAAATACACGGCGGAGAAACTTAACATAAGGCAATGGGGGGTAAAAAAATTTGATGAAATGTCATGTTTGATTGTAACATTTATTGAGTAGTAGTCAACAAGTCTTCATGTGATGTGAGAGTTTATTTATTTGTTATTTTCTTTTATTTTAGATTTCAGTTAAATTTCAATTTTGATACTTTGATGCCGGTTTTAAAAAACATTGACTGACTGGAAATGCAATTAAGGCGGGAAAAAATGCTCTCAGCTTATAACTTCCGCTTAATTGACTTTGAATAATCAAAGGGTTTTTATATCCACTTTAATTATCGAGGCAAGATAATTCAAAGATAGAAAGAAGCAAAGTCTAGCAATTAATAATAACTTTGACATGGGATAATATATGGAATTTTACCTTTCTATTTTTTGACTTGTAAATGTTTCTCTCCTCTCTGTTCTCATTTCATGATTTATTTTAATCATTTTTGCCTATGATTATGTTATATAATTTCTTGAAGTGCTTCTCCAAATAGCGACTGCAATGGCTTCTGCTAAATCGTACTCCATATTCTTACTATTTCTACTTCCATATGATTTACATTTAGCCACTGCTCAAAACAATGGAACTGTACCTGTGGGCGCAACTCTTACAGCAGGCACTGACAGCTCTTCATGGCTTTCTCCTTCTGGTGATTTTGCATTTGGATTTCACCAGCTTGATGAAGAAAACAACAGCAATGATCTCTTCTTGCTTTCAATATTTTACAACAAGATACCTGAAAAAACTGTTGTCTGGTACACAGATAATAAAGATCAAAATCCTGCTGTCCCAAGAGGATCACAAGTAAAGCTTGCTGCTGATCAAGGGCTAGTGCTTGATGATCCTCAACGCAAACAAGTTTGGAGCTCTAAAATTGATATTGGTGCAGTGGTGCAGTCGCTGTTGGCCATATGAATGATACAGGCAATTTTGTGCTTGTAAGCAGCAGCAATAGCAGGTTATGGGACAGCTTCAGCAATCCTACGGATACATTGCTGCCAGGGCAAATGATGGAGACTGAACAAGGGCTTTTTTCTCGAAAATCGGAGACCAATTTCTCGCGAGGACGGTTCCAATTTCGCTTGCTTAAAAAAGGTAATCTCGTGCTCAATATTGCAAATTTGCCTACTGATCTTGCCAATGATGCTTACTACAGTAGTGGTACTCATGATTCTACAAACTCATCAAATTCTGGTTACCAAGTGATGTTCACTGAGTCTGGTTACATGTCCATATTGAGAAGAAATAGCCAGAGGTTTGATCTCACAAAAGGAAGAGTAGTCCCACCCGCAGACTTTTGCCATAGAGCGACTCTAAATTTTGATGGTGTTTTCGCGCAATATTTTTATCCAAAGAATGGTAATGGAAACTGGTCTGTTGTCTGGTCTGAGCCTGAAAATATTTGTGTTAATATTGGAGGAGGCTTGGGAAGTGGTGTATTTGCACCTTAGATAGTGATCCAAGGCCAAGGTGTGCATGCCCGGAAGGGTATTCTTTACTTGATGAGAATGACAGGTACGGAAGCTGTAAACCAGATTTTGAATTGAGCTGCTGGGGAGGAGGGCAGGGTTATAACAAAGAATTGTTTGACTTTCATGAGGTTAAAAATATAGATTGGCGTCAGTCAGACTACGAGCGTTTCAAGCCCTATAATGAAGTGCAGTGCAAAAACTCTTGCTGGAGTGATTGTTTCTGTGCTGCGGTCATTTTTGAAGACGATAGCTGCTGCTTCAAGAAGCTGCCTCTCTCCAATGGCATGACAGATAGCCGTATTACGAGCAAAGATTTTATAAAATATAAGAATAAAGGTGATGATCCTCCATCAGTCCCTAGTCCTCCGGATCCTGAAGACAAGAAGAAAAGGAAGATGATGAATGCCACAGGATCAGTACTCTTAGGAAGCTCCGTGTTTGTGAATTTTGCAATGGTTTGTGCAGTTGTTCTTGGTTTTTTCTTCATCTATAAGAAGAAATGGATAAGAAACAATCCAGGCGATGTCACCATTGAAACAAATTTGCGTTGTTTTAGCTACAAAGAGCTTGAGGAAGCGACAGATAACTTTGAGGAAGAAGTCGGCAGAGGATCTTTTGGTATTGTTTACAAAGGTGTAATTCAAACAACAAGAACAAGTACGACTGCAGTTGCAGTCAAGAAATTGGATAGAGTGTTTCAAGATGGTGAAAAGGAATTCAAGAATGAAGTCGTCGTGATTGGCCAGACTTATCACAAGTATCTTGGTAGGTTGCTGGGGTTCTGTGATGAAGGGCAGAACAGGGTGTTAGTGTATGAGTTCTTGAATAATGGAGCATTAGCAAGTTTCCTTTTCGGAAACTTGAAGCCTAGTTGGAAGCTCAGAACTAACATTGCATTTCAGATTGCAAGAGGGCTTCTTTACCTACATGAAGATTGCAGAGCTCAGATCATCCATTGTGATATAAAGCCTCAGAACATATTGCTTGATGATTACTACAACGCTCGGATATCCGATTTTGGATTGGCAAAGCTGTTGACACTGAATCAGAGCAAAGCTATTAAGACGGCTATAAGAGGAACAAAAGGCTACGTAGCTCCCGAATGGTTTAGGAATTCAACAATCACAGCAAAGGTTGATGTGTATAGCTTTGGTGTTTTGTTGCTAGAAATCATTTTCTGCAGGAAAAGTTTTGATATCGAAATGGGTGAAGAGTATGCAATTTTAACAGATTGGGCTTTTGATTGCTATAGAAATGGGAAATTGGATGATTTGGTTGAGGGAGACACGGAAGCCATGAATGATATAAAATGCGCAGAGAAGCATGTGATGGTTTCCATTTGGTGCATTCAAGAGGATCCATCTCTTAGACCGACAATGAGGAAAATTTCACAGATGCTTCAAGGAGTTGTTGAAGTGGATGTTCCTCCCAATCCATCTCCATTTAGTGGCTAAATGCGCTGATCTTAATTTCTAGGCAATGCGTGTTTGCATCTTTTATTCTTTTTCTTATCCATAATGCTTTGTTGTAAGGTCATTTTATTTGTAATTTCAATCAATCTTAATTTCTTTCTTTGCTTCCATGTTATGAATAAGTTACAATGTTCGGGTTTGTCAACTTTTCTTGTGTACTCAGGATCTATTTACGAGTTTATCTGGCATTCTCCATTTAGATGCACAAACTTTTCCTCATATCAATCGATAGGTTTTTAGTTTATTATTTCAATTAATGGTGTGTTCTTTTCTTTTATTCTTATGTATTTACATGTATTTTAAGAGATTTTTGGTTTTATCATTCTCCTTATGTAATTACTTCTATTTTGATTTATATGACAGGTATGGGTCCCGCCTAACCCCCCACCTTTTTAGTGGTTGTTTAATTAAAAAAAAAAGTTACAATGTTCAACATCACATTGAGCAATTGTTAATTTTAACTGTCTAGATGCATGGTTTGGTTGCTCCGTTGTCGTAATTTAACAAATTTTGCAATTTATGTGGTGATTAGATTATCCCAGAATAAAAAGACACCATATGAGTTTTAAATGATAGACATTGGCTTTAAAATATTATGAGTTTTAAATGTCTTGCTTACAAGTGCTTAAAATATTCTATTTTCGTACCTTCTCTTCTTAACACAACATTCAATAACATAGTGTAAGTCGTGGCAAACTGGAAAAACAAAGGGGTGACATACCAAAACTTGTCGAAGGATGAGAAGCAAAAGCCAAAGAGAGGTCGGCCAAAGAGGGAGCGTAAATCAATGGACAATTGGATACTCTCTTTCTCCTTGGTGGTGTGTGCTGGTGCATTTATGTCATAATTGGAAACAGAAGTCTGATTGGTATCTACAGGAACGAAGTGAAGAAGAAGCGTAAGAGAAGGCCAAGGAAAACTTAAGCTCTAGCCAGTCACTATATAATATTTTATGAGTCGTCCTCAACTCATCACATTATCTTTTGTACTTGGAATGAATGTTTTAACGTGTCAGATACTCAGCTCAGCATGTCTCTATTCGCTGAGAATCTGCCCTGCCATGACCCATGCCTTTACCCTTCTGCGTACATTTCATAGGAAAGTTCGTATATTTTTCAGCTTGTAGACGTGTTTCAAAAGGGTTTAAATTTTAAGGGTGTATAAGAGGAATAGGATTAGAATCCGGGTATCAAAATATTTTATGTATATTTCAGAATATAATAAGAGGTTACAACATTCATATGACTCTAAATAAATGTCGCCCCATTAGAAGTCCATTTATGTTTTAATCATTTTTGTAAAATAAAATCTCATTATTTTAGGCGAGTACAATTCAAAGATAACAATTCAAATGTTGTGGAAATTCTTCCATCCATTCAAAACTACCACTTGTCTTACACCATCGCAGAATAATTCAAAATGTCTAATATTACATTTTGTCACTAACCTAATCGTTAAAACTTCTAATTGCCAATTCCAAATCTTCCTATCTTTTTTTGTTTTTTTCCAATCAAATCATTTTGGCCCCCTTTTTTTCGTTTTCCAAACAAACATCAACTTGAGAAATCCGAGCAATTTAAAAAAAAAACTCAATTAGTAGTCAGATCCAGCTGTAAAAATAATATATCTCACATACATCTCGACAACTTTTGTTTTCTTCACTAACTGGGTAAAACTAAGAATACTGCCGCTAGAGGGAGGCTCAAAATCCCTCTCAAACTTTAATTTTTTAACAGTGATCATAATTTTAATCGTGAGCTTTGTACAATAATTTTGTTTTTAAGCCTCGAAATTCGAAATTATACATTTACATGTTAATATAGTCAAAGCTAAATTATTATTATTATTATTATTATTATTTTTTTCTTCTAACTTAACCCCCTCCAATAGAAATATCAAAATCATTTTTAGTAGTATTACGCGCGCGCACATATAAAGGAAAAAAATTATAATTTTGATTCACCTGATCTAAATGGAATAAACTATTTCAGAATCGATAGTCTGTAAATTGGTTTAAACATTTTTTATATATGCTTTATTGCATAATTTTCTACACAGGTCGATATAACCGACAAATTAATAAAGTGTTGTTACATATTAGTCACAAAAAAAATCAAGTTTATTATTATTATTTAACAAAGATTTGTCGTGAAGGTCATGTTAATTTGACAATAATCACAGTATTGAATAAAACATGACTAATCCTAAAACTCTACTTTCGCAAAATAAGATGTTACAAATCACTAATAATATTGCTTCACTCAAAAACACCTGTATACGATGCCCATAGATCATACACCAAGTGTAACTCATCGTGCATGCTTGACAAGTTTTTAGATGCACAAAAATCATCAAGTCGAATGAAAACGTTTCTGTGGGTGTTAAATATTTTGTTAAATTAGTAAAATCTTTTGAGATAGTATATGAAATATTTGATGTTCAAATCACACTGCGCAGTATGAACTCAAATAATTAATAAATTTTAAATTGGTATAAAAAAGGCTTGATGTTCGGATTTAGCTGCTGACGTTAAAAAAAATTCTTTTTTGGAAATATTATTTTAGTTGAGTCCGAGTTAAAGTTAGCTCCTAACTTTGCCACTGCTTAGTACGTCAAAAACTTAATTAGACATACATGCGAATCATCGCATTTTACATAACTTATGGAAATTTAAATAAACATATATAAAATAAGGACTTATGAGAAATGCGATTAGTAGAGAAAATGAAATTAGTTCTTATTTTGTTAATTTTATTTTCGCTGCACTGTGAAAATAAAATAAAAGGCTTGTGCATTTTTATTTTGGAAGGTTAACTATTTGTGAGCTTTGTTCATACATGGCGGCTCTAATAGTGTAACACTTGTTAAAAATCATTACCAAATAAGCTGTTGCCACAAAATAATAAATACAAACGAAAGAGAGAAGAAACCGTTACCCCCGTATCATTACATCAAAACTTATCAACTTTTCTCTCACTTTTACTTATAAGATTCAGAACCAAGTTGATAACAATATAATAATTTTAGTGTAATTGCAAAATGAGGATGAGAAACCGTGACAGATTTGCAAAGGAGCACTCTGGTACTCCATCTGATTCACCATCACATGAATTAGGGGAGATTGAAGTACTGTACTTTAATGTGGTGGACAAAGAGAAACTCAAAGAATTGTCAGTGAAAAAGTACAGTGACGTGCAAATTTCTGTGCCACAACCAAACATCCAGCAGCCTCGTGCCTCCGATGAGGGGAATTCAAGCAGCAATCAAGAGAATATGCAATTGATCGAAGCAAATTCAAGCCAAGCAATGGTTGTTTCTGGAGATTTTGCCCTTCTGGCCTTATATCTCTCTTCTCTCTCTTTATGTTAATTTGCAGTCTAAAGATGTTATTTTTATTTTCTGAATTAAGTTCATTTTTTATAACATTTTGATCAGATCATCAAAGATTATCTATCATATGGCCATATGGGTTTGATTCATATATATCTGGGTATCAAACCATAAAGATCTTTGAAGATCTTTGGCATGCAACAATTGATGATAAGTATGTTATTAAAAATTTTGCATGTACTAATTTCTTTCATATATTTTTAACTCTATTGCATAGGCCAACAAAGATGGTGGTGGACCAGAAGATCCAGATAAAGAGAAATCCAATTCCTTGGCTAATAATCAAAAGTAATTTTTTGATACTCAAGATCTATTTTATTTTCATTTTACATTTTTTAAAGTGAATAAGATTACGATCTCTGGTTGCATCAATCTGTAAAATTAGTACTATTTCCTTATTGTTCAGCAAATTCTAAAAAATAAAGTTTGAGGAATTTTTTTTCGGAAGTGAACCAACCATCGGTTTAGAATTTTGAAATACAAGAAGATAAAATATCCATCATAGCTTAAACCAATAGCTAACATGCACTTTTTTATTATATAGGGAAGAAACATTCGCTAATGCAACAGTGAATCTGGAGCAAGCTGCAATAGCTTCATCTTCTAATGAGAAAGGTATATATATTTTTCCTTTTAATTTATTTTTTTACAGAAAATTTTCATTAAGCCGCGAAAATTTGAATTTTGTTTTCGCGCCATAATAAATGACGTAATAAACTAACGAAAAACGTTTTAGTACTTTAAACAAATAAAAATTCCGTTGATTAGGTCAAGTTTTCCTCTTTTGGCGAAGGCAAACTCATCTTATTCCGAATCCAATAACTTTATTCCTACCTATTAAAAGCATGAATGATTAATATTTATTGATTCGTGTGTGAGATTATATTAATTAATTTGGATTGTAATTGTATTTTGTGTGTGTTTAATTAACAAAAAAGAATTTGATCCATTATTCATTTAATCTTATCCTATTTATATACATCAATGGAAACATGCATAAACAGAAAATGCTAATTAATTATTATTTTCTGCTATGTTAATTAAAAAGTAGAATTCCTTATAGTAACACTGCATTTGATAACAAACACATTTATTAGATTTATGACATGGATTCCTTTGAAATTTTAATTGCTAAAAGATCACTTTGTCATGTAAAAATAAAGTAAAAAAGAAACAAATGTTGGCATGGAAAATTAATGAAAATATATTCTATGAGGGTGACTTGTCTTGTTACCTTCCAATTATTTCCTCCCTTTCTTCTCTTGAACTTCTCCTTGACTATGGTCTCAATCTTCTCGTTGCTACTATATTTTATTTTTTAAAGTGAATAAGATTACGATCTCTGGTTGCATCAATCTGTAAAATTAGTACTATTTCCTTATTGTTCAGCAAATTCTAAAAAATAAAGTTTGAGGAATTTTTTTTCGGAAGTGAACCAACCATCGGTTTAGAATTTTGAAATACAAGAAGATAAAATATCCATCATAGCTTAAACGAATAGCTAACATGTACTTTTTTAAATATATAGGGAAGAAACATTCGCTAATGCAACAGTGAATCTGGAGCAAGCTGCAATAGTTTCATATTCTAATGAGAAAGGTATATATATTTTTCCTTTTAATTTATTTTTTTACAGAAAATTTTCATTAAGCCGCGAAAATTTGAATTTTGTTTTCGCGCCATAATAAATGACGTAATAAACTAACGAAAAACGTTTTAGTACTTTAAACAAATAAAAATTCCGTTGATTAGGTCAAGTTTTCCTCTTTTGGCGAAGGCAAACTCATCTTATTCCGAATCCAATAACTTTATTCCTACCTATTAAAAGCATGAATGATTAATATTTATTGATTCGTGTGTGAGATTATATTAATTAATTTGGATTGTAATTGTATTTTGTGTGTGTTTAATTAACAAAAAAGAATTTGATCCATTATTCATTTAATCTTATCCTATTTATATACATCAATGGAAACATGCATAAACAGAAAATGCTAATTAATTATTATTTTCTGCTATGTTAATTAAAAAGTAGAATTCCTTATAGTAACACTGCATTTGATAACAAACACATTTATTAGATTTATGACATGGATTCCTTTGAAATTTTAATTGCTAAAAGATCACTTTGTCATGTAAAAATAAAGTAAAAAAGAAACAAATGTTGGCATGGAAAATTAATGAAAATATATTCTATGAGGGTGACTTGTCTTGTTACCTTCCAATTATTTCCTCCCTTTCTTCTCTTGAACTTCTCCTTGACTATGGTCTCAATCTTCTCGTTGCTACTATATTTATGAGAGGCCTTATGTCCTTATTGAATTTGGGTTATATGTTTGGAACAGATTGATTGATCACAGGTATGGCAGTATCTATGGAAGTCGTTGCTCACACTCAAATCTAATTTCCAACATTTTTGTTTCCCTATTATGTATGATTAATAGCAAACTTTTTACAGAGACTTTATGTTAACAGGTCCATTGAGGCATAATTACTCGATTTTCTTTATGTGTCAACATTGATTAACCTAGGTACATATATGAAGCGAGGAATTATGTATTTGCATTTCAGATTAACCTGCATCATGATTGTCTTGATTTCATATATATGAGCATATCCTTGTCATTCACTAATTTTTAATAACCACATTTGATGAGTCCATTGATGAATTTCTTGAAAGCATAGTTGGCACAAAGTATTGTTACAGCCTTCTTTTAGCAATAAAACTAGCGTTTCTTAACTATTGCAAGCATACATATATGTTCAGCAATGACTAAGGTGGGATATGATCTGCGCCCTCGACACAAGGGGAGAGCAATTAAAATAAAGAGCTTGGAATGTGTTCGTAATGATGACAACAATCTGAGATCCGAAGATCCGAAGCCAACGAGGATGGTGACATACTTATCACTGATATGCTTAATGAGGAGAAGAAGAGGAAGCTCAAGGCCAATCTTGAGAAGAAGTCCACCAATACTAAGAAGCCATAAAAGATCTCAAGATTGAGAATATGATATAATTGTTATGAGTTATGCTTAATTATGTTATCAATAAATGTTGCATGTGGATGTTATGCTAGCTTGTGTCTGCTTAACTAGCGTTTGTTTGATATATGGTGCCATTGTTATTAAGGGTAAAATATACTTGGATTAAAAAATTATGGCTGTTTGTGCTATGGATTAAATCTTTGATGAAGCTATATATATGGCTATTTGTGTTGTTTATTGATCTTTATTCTAGTTTGGTTTTTCATATATATAGTGCAGTTTGATGATCAATTGAACCGTGTTATTGCTCAACCCTAAGCATGGCAATAATCAACATACTAACCACCACATTTGTTTTTTTTTTTTTGGTGGCCGAATTCCAAAAGATGTTTGTACTTTTATTCCTGAATAAATTCCAATTTCACATTTAATGTATTTTTAAAGCAATGCAAGACGTGTCAATTAAACTGAAATTAGGACATGCTTGAAGAAAAAACTTTTCATTAATGAGTGAAAGAAATAATTAATCAAGTTGAAAAACCACATATTCATGCATGCCTGACAAGTTTTAAGATGTTTATGTCATCAACCGAAGTCAAACGTATGAATGAAAAAGGGTATAGGATTGACTAGCTAGTTTAGATTATAAGGATTCAAGGAAAATCCAAATCAAGCCGAACGGAATCAATTCAGTTCGATATTTTGCTTTTTATTCTTTGGCCAATTGGGATTTTGTGCTGTTTGGTTTGGTTTGGTATGGTGTATCTTTTTAAATACAGTATATTGTAGAGCTTTTATTTGTAAAATTTTTATTAGTAGAGTTTTCACAAAAAAAATAAATAATTGTTTGGTTGTCAATAAAAACTTTTGTAAAAATTATAAAATTATTTTAATAAATAAATTATTTAAAGTTATGTTATGAAAGAAATGAAATATGATTAATATTTTAAACATTTTAAAAAATTTTAAAAAGTTTTAAATCTCTACCTTAAGAGCCCAAAATTTAGGATTTTACTAGTAGAAGTAAAATATATTGCTTATTTAATTTTTAAAATCTTTACAGAAAAACAACCAAAGCATTAAATTTTTTTTGATGAAAACTTATGAAATTAAATAAGTACTTATGAACATTAAATAAATAATATCAAATAGGTACTTAATAGAGACAAAATAACTTATTTAATTTTAAAAAACTCAACTAAAAAACAACCAAATAACAAAAAAAAAATATTTGTGGCTATTAGATAAGGTATATTAAACAGTCACTAAGTTTAATAAATAAAGCAAGTTAATTTCATTTCATAACACATAAATGAATGAATTTCGTTTTACAGTATGTGCTCACAAGCTGGCTAATTCATTTTCGCTATAATTTTTGTCAGATCTGTATGGTTTTCGCTCTCCTGGATAGGCCCTATGTTAAAAACTTTGTTGTGAATTCGTTGTCGTATGTTATAAGTCTTTTCTAACTTGTAAGACGAGTTTTGGAAAAGAAAATTAAGCTATAAGACAAAATACATGGTGGATAAACTTAACGTAAGGCAATTGGGACTCCCAAAAAAAAAATTGATAAAATGTGATGTTTGATTGTAACATTGACTGAGTTGTAGTCAACATGCAACTCTTTTTTCTTGCCGAGGGTTTCACAACTCTTTATATGTTATTTTCTTTTTTCATTTTAGATTTCAGTTAAACTTCAATTTGATACTTTAATGCTCGTTTGAAAAATATTAGGCTGGATTCAGGTCCCAACAGATATTTTTGAATGTAGTTATCAATATTTATACTTTATTCAATATAATATTTATTAAAAAAAACATTGACGGACTGGAAATGCAATTATGGCGGGAAAAAGTGCTCTCAGCTAATAACTTCTGCTTAATTAACTTTGATTAATCAACTGTGGTCCTTGACTTTAAGTTTGCTTGCCCCATTATCGGGGAAAGATTATTCAAAGATAGAGAGAAGCATAGTCTAGCAATTAATAACAACTTTGACATCTGGATAATATATGTAATTTTACCTTTCTATTTTTTGACTTGTAACTGTTTCTCTCCTCTCCGTTCTCATTTCATGATTTACTTTAATTATTTCTGCCTATGGTTACCATATATAATTCCTAAAAGTGTTTTCCAAAAAGATATAGCAATGGCTTCTGCTAAATTGTACTTCATGTTCTTCCTATCTCAGCTTCTATATTATTTGCATTTAGCCATTGCCCAAAACAATAGAACTGTACCTGTGGGTGCAACTCTCACAGCAGGTACTAATAGCTCTCCCTGGGTATCTCCTTCCGGTGATTTTGCATTTGGATTTCACCAGCTTGATGAAGAAAACAACAGCAATGGTCTCTTCTTGCTTTCAATATTTTACAATAAAATACCTGAAAAAACAGTCGTTTGGTACACAGACAATAAAGATCAAAATCCTGCTGTACCAAGAGGATCACAAGTAAAGCTTACTGCTGATCGAGGGCTAGTACTCAATGATCCTCAAGGCAAACAACTATGGAGCTCTAAAATTGAAGTTGGTACTGTTGCTATTGGCGTTATGAATGATACAGGCAATTTTGTGCTTGCAAGCAGCAGCTCCAGCAAGTTATGGGACAGCTTCACCAATCCTTCAGATACATTGCTGCCAGGCCAAATGATGGAGACTGAACAAGGGCTTTTTTTCTCGAAAATCGGACACCAATTTCTCACGAGGACGGTTCCAATTTCGCTTGCTTGAAGACGGTGATCTTGTCCTTAATGTTGCAAATTTGCCTACTGATCTTGCCTACGATGCTTACTACACTAGTGGTACTTATGATTCTACAAACTCATCAAGTTCTGGTTACCGAGTGATGTTCAATGAGTCTGGTTACATGTACATATTGAGAAGAAATAGCCAGAGGTTTGATCTTACAACAGGAAGAGTAGTGCCAGCTGCAGACTTTTACCATAGAGCAACTCTAAATTTTGATGGCGTTTTCGCGCAATATTTTTATCCAAAGAATGATAATGGAAACTGGTCTGCTGTCTGGTCTCAGCCTGAAAATATTTGTGATAATATTTCAGGAGAATTCGGAAGTGGTGCTTGTGGATTTAACAGTATTTGCACCTTAGACGGTGATCGAAGGCCAATGTGTGAATGCCCAAAAGGGTATTCTTTACTTGATGAGAACGAAAAGTACGGAAGCTGCAAAGCAGATTTTGAATTAAGTTGTAATGGAGGAGGGCAGGGTTATAACAAAGAATTGTTTGATTTTCATGTGCTTAAAGATACAGATTGGCCTTCGTCTGACTACGAGCATTTCAGCCCCTATGATGAAGTGCAGTGCAAAAACACTTGCTTGAGTGATTGTTTCTGTGCTGTGGCTATTTTTGGAATTGAAAGCTGTTGGTTGGTCAAGCTGCCTCTCAACAACGGCAGAGCAGATAGCAGTGTCAATCGCAAAGCTTTTATCAAATATAAAAAAGATGATGATCCTGATCCTCCATCAGTCCCTCGTCCTCCGGATCCTGAAGACAAGAAGAAAAGGAAGATGATGAATGCCACAGGATCAGTACTCTTAGGAAGCTCCGTGTTTGTGAATTTTGCAATGGTTTGTGCATTTGTTCTTGGTTTTTTCTTCATCTATAAGAAGAAATGGATAAGAAACAATCCAGGCGATGTCACCATTGAAACAAATTTGCGTTGTTTTAGCTACAAAGAGCTTGAGGAAGCGACAGATAACTTTGAGGAAGAAGTCGGCAGAGGATCTTTTGGTATTGTTTACAAAGGTGTAATTCAAACAACAAGAACAAGTACGACTGCAGTTGCAGTCAAGAAATTGGATAGAGTGTTTCAAGATGGTGAAAAGGAATTCAAGAATGAAGTCGTCGTGATTGGCCAGACTTATCACAAGTATCTTGTTAGGTTGCTGGGGTTCTGTGATGAAGGGCAGAACAGGGTGTTAGTGTATGAGTTCTTGAATAATGGAGCATTAGCAAGTTTCCTTTTCGGAAACTTGAAGCCTAGTTGGAAGCTCAGAACTAACATTGCATTTCAGATTGCAAGAGGGCTTCTTTACCTACATGAAGATTGCAGAGCTCAGATCATCCATTGTGATATAAAGCCTCAGAACATATTGCTTGATGATTACTACAACGCTCGGATATCCGATTTTGGATTGGCAAAGCTGTTGACACTGAATCAGAGCAAAGCTATTAAGACGGCTATAAGAGGAACAAAAGGCTACGTAGCTCCCGAATGGTTTAGGAATTCAACAATCACAGCAAAGGTTGATGTGTATAGCTTTGGTGCTTTGTTGCTAGAAATCATTTTCTGCAGGAAAAGTTTTGATATCGAAATGGGTGAAGAGTATGCAATTTTAACAGATTGGGCTTTTGATTGCTATAGAAATGGGAAATTGGATGATTTGGTTGAGGGAGACACGGAAGCCATGAATGATATAAAATGCGCAGAGAAGCATGTGATGGTTTCCATTTGGTGCATTCAAGAGGATCCATCTCTTAGACCGACAATGAGAAAAGTTTCACAATGCGTGTTTGCATCTTTTATTCTTTTTCTTATTCATAATGCTTTGCTGTAAGGTCATTTTATTTGTAATTTCAATCAGTCTTAATTTATTTCTTTGCTTCCAAGTTTTGAATAACTTACAATGTTCAGCATCAAATTGAGCAATTGTTAATTATGACTGTTGATTAGTATTAAAAATTGTTTAATTATCAAGCGATAATATGTTATTTTATGCTTATGTTATGATTTATATTTGTGTTTATGTAATATATTATGAAGTATTAATTATGTTTTAAATATATTTAATTTTGTGTATTTTTATGTTTTTATTAGGAAAATTATTAATTTCACGTACTTCGAGGCTCCAAACAGATAAACGGAGGTCAAATTTGGATTCCGGAGGTCTGAAAACCTTAAGATCAGTCAAGATCGGCTTAAAATTGGGCTTGTGTAAAAAAAGTTGACTTTTCCTGTTGACCGAGCACTGATTGGATGATGAAATGAGCTTACAATAGATATGAGTGCATGGGATAACTGGCAAT
>MKYO02031436.1:3458-20221 GCA_002013955.2 Citrus medica | reverse complement strand
AAAAAATTTTTAAAAGTTTTAAATCTCTACCTTAAGAGCCCAAAATTTAGGATTTTACTAGTAGAAGTAAAATATATTGCTTATTTAATTTTTTGAAAAACAACCAAAGCATTAAAATTTTTTTGATGAAAACTTATGAAATTAAATAAGTACTTATGAACATTAAATAAATAATATCAAATAGGTACTTAATAGAGACAAAATAACTTATTTAATTTTAAAAAACTCAACTAAAAAAACAACCAAATAACAAAAAAAAAATATTTGTGGCTATTAGATAAGGTATATTAAACAGTCACTAAGTTTAATAAATAAAGCAAGTTAATTTCATTTCATAACACATAAATGAATGAATTTCGTTTTACAGTATGTGCTCACAAGCTGGCTAATTCATTTTCGCTATAATTTTTGTCAGATCTATATGGTTTTCGCTCTCCTGGATAGGCCCTATGTTAAAAACTTTGTTGTGAATTCGTTGTCGTATGTTATAAGTCTTTTCTAACTTGTAAGACGAGTTTTGGAAAAGAAAATTAAGCTATAAGACAAAATACATGGTGGATAAACTTAACGTAAGGCAATTGGGACCCCCAAAAAAAAAAAATGATAAAATGTGATGTTTGATTGTAACATTGACTGAGTTGTAGTCAACAACTCTTTTTTCTTGCCGAGGGCTTCACAACTCTTTACATGTTATTTTCTTTTTTCATTTTAGATTTCAGTTAAACTTCAATTTGATACTTTAATGCTCGTTTGAAAAATATTAGGCTGGATTCAGGTCCCAACAGATATTTTTGAATGTAGTTATCAATATTTATACTTTATTCAATATAATATTTATAAAAAAAAACATTGACGGACTGGAAATGCAATTATGGCGGGAAAAAGTGCTCTCAGCTAATAACTTCTGCTTAACTAACTTTGATTAATCAACTGTGGTCCTTGACTTTAAGGTTGCTTGCCCCATTGTAACAGATATTTTTGAATGTAGTTATCAATATTTATACTTTATTCAATATAATATTTATTAAAAAAAACATTGACGGACTGGAAATGCAATTATGGCGGGAAAAAGTGCTCTCAGCTAATAACTTCTGCTTAATTAACTTTGATTAATCAACTGTGGTCCTTGACTTTAAGTTTGCTTGCCCCATTATCGGGGAAAGATTATTCAAAGATAGAGAGAAGCATAGTCTAGCAATTAATAACAACTTTGACATCTGGATAATATATGTAATTTTACCTTTCTATTTTTTGACTTGTAACTGTTTCTCTCCTCTCCGTTCTCATTTCATGATTTACTTTAATCATTTCTGCCCATGATTACGATATAAAAATTACCATCTTCGAGAGATCACCATTTCAATTTTGATACTTTGATGCCGGTTTTAAAAAACATTGACTGACTGGAAATGCAATTAAGGCGGGAAAAAATGCTCTCAGCTTATAACTTCCGCTTATTGACTTTGATTAATCAAAGGGTTTTTATATCCACTTTGGTCCTTAACTTTAATGTTGCTGGCCCATTATCGAGGCAAGATAATTCAAAGATAGAAAGAAGCAAAGTCTAGCAATTAATAATAACTTTGACATGTGGATAATATATGTAATTCTACCTTTCTATTTTTTGACTTGTAACTGTTTCTCTCCTCTCCGTTCTCATTTCATGATTTACTTTAATCATTTCAGCCCATGATTACGATATATAATTTCTTAAAGTGTTTATCGAAATAGCAATTGCAATGGCTTCTGCTAGATTGTACTTCATATTCTTACTATTTCAGCTTCCATATTATTTACATTTATCCATTGCTCAAAACAATGGAACTGTGCCCGTGGGTGCGACTCTCACAGCAGGCACTTATAGCTCTACGTGGCTTTCTCCTTCTGGTGATTTTGCATTTGGATTTCGCCAGCTTGACGAAGAAAACAACACCAATGATCTCTTCTTACTTTCAATATTTTACAGCAATATACCTGAAAAAACCGTTGTCTGGTACACAGATAATAAAGATCAAAATCCTGCTGTGCCAAGAGGATCACAAGTAAAGCTTACTGCTGATCAAGGGCTAGTGCTTAATGATCCTCAAGGAAAACAAGTTTGGAGCTCTGAAATTGATATTGGTACAGTCGCTGTTGGCCATATGAATGATACAGGCAATTTTGTGCTTGCAAGCAGCAGCTCCAGCAAGTTATGGGACAGCTTCAGCAATCCTTCAGATACATTGCTGCCAGGCCAAACGATGGAGACTAAGCAAGGGCTTTTTTCTCGAAAATCGGAGACCAATTTCTCGCGAGGACGGTTCCAATTCCGCTTGCTTAAAGACGGTAATCTTGTCCTCAATATTGCAAATTTGCCTACTGGTGATGCCTATGATGCTTACTACATTAGTGGTACTTATGATCCTGCAAACTCATCAAATTCTGGTTACCGAGTGATGTTCAATGAGTCTGGTTACATGTACATATTGAGAAGAAATGGCGGGAGGTTTGATCTCACAACAGAAAGTGTAGTCCCAGCAGCAGACTTTTACTACAGAGCAACTCTCAATTTTGATGGCGTTTTCGCGCAATATTTTTATCCAAAGAATGGTAATGGAAACTGGTCTGTTGCCTGGTCTGAGCCTGAAAATATTTGTGTTAATATTGGAGGAGAAATGGGAAGTGGTGCTTGTGGATTTAACAGTATATGCTCCTTAGATAGTGACCGAAGGCCAAAGTGTGCATGCCCGAAAGGGTATTCTTTACTTGATGAGAATGACAGGTACGGAAGCTGCAAGCCAGATTTTGAATTGAGCTGCTGGGGAGGAGGGCAGGGTTATAAGAAAGAATTGTTTGATTTTCATGAGCTTCAAATTACAAATTGGCATCTGTCAGACTCCGAGCGTTTCAGGCCCTATAATGAAGTGCAGTGCAAAAACTCTTGCTTGAGCGATTGTTTCTGTGCTGCAGTCATTTTTGAAGACGATTGCTGCTGGTTCAAGAAGCTGCCTCTCTCCAATGGCATGACAGATGGCCGTCTTACTAGCAAAGCTTTTATGAAATATAAGACTAAAGGTGATGATCCTCCATCAGTCCCTCGTCCTCCGGATCCTGAAGACAAGAAGAAAAGGAAGATGATGAATGCCACAGGATCAGTACTCTTAGGAAGCTCCGTGTTTGTGAATTTTGCATTGGTTTGTGCATTTGGTCTTGGTTTTTTCTTCATCTATAAGAAGAAATGGATAAGAAACAGTCCAGGCGATGGCACCATTGAAACAAATTTGCCTTGTTTTAGCTACAAAGAGCTTGAGGAAGCTACAGATAACTTCAAGGAAGAAGTCGGCAGAGGATCTTTTGGTATTGTTTACAAAGGTGTAATTCAAACAACAAGAACAAGTACTGATGCAGTTGCAGTCAAGAAATTGGATAGAGTGTTTCAAGATGGTGAAAAGGAATTCAAGAATGAAGTCGTCGTGATTGGCCAGACTCATCACAAGAATCTTGTTAGGTTGCTGGGGTTCTGTGATGAAGGGCAGAACAGGTTGTTAGTGTATGAGTTCTTGAATAATGGAACATTAGCAAGTTTCCTTTTCGGAAACTTGAAGCCTAGTTGGAACCTGAGAACTAACATTGCATTTCAGATTGCAAGAGGGCTTCTGTACCTACATGAAGATTGCAGAGCTCAGATCATCCATTGTGATATAAAGCCTCAGAACATATTGCTTGATGATTACTACAATCCTCGGATATCGGACTTTGGTTTGGCAAAGCTTTTGACATTGAATCAGAGCAAAACTATTAAGACGGCTATAAGAGGAACAAAAGGGTATGTAGCTCCTGAATGGTTTAGGAACTCAAAAATCACAGCAAAGGTTGATGTGTACAGCTTTGGTGTTTTGTTGCTAGAAATCATTTCCTGCAGGAAAAGTTTTGATATTGAAATGGGTGAGGAGTATGCAATTTTAACAGATTGGGCTTTTGATTGCTACAGAAATGGGAAATTGGATGATTTGGTTGAGGGAGACATGGAAGCCATGAATGATGTAGAATGTTTAGAGAAGCTTGTGATGGTTTCCATTTGGTGCATTCAAGAGGATCCATCTCTTAGACCAACAATGAAGAAAGTTTTACAGATGCTTGAGGGAGTTGTTGAAGTGAGTCTTCCCCCAAATCCATATCCATTTAGTAGCTCAATGGGCTGATATCGATTTCTGGCTGGGAGTTTATTCAATTTGTTTTTATTTATTGTTAATTGTAATGTCAAATTTGCTTTTTTTTTTTTTTCCAAAGTTAGGTAACTTAATAAATAAATTAATCGCCTTTAATGATTGATGTTAGCGATTACAGTGAAGCATGATAAGCTTTGTAGACTAGCTCACATCAGATTGGTTCTCTGCTGATGACTGAGCATAATTAGTTAAGCCAACTCAGCATAGTGTTGAAGTCGTTAAGCATCCATTAAGCATGTAACATAGTTATTTTCAGCTGAAGGCTGCTTTTATAAATACTATTGATGTAATCATTTCAGTTAGTTAAAAAAATAACTAAGAGGTTTCCAGATCTTTCTCTTCTCAATTCTCTTTTCCTTCGTTTTCTAGCCAGCCAAACATCCTTTATTAATATTTCTTTCAATTGATTTGATAACTAAGTTCTGTCATTGCATTTCTTTTCGACTCCTACCGAGAGGAAAATTGCCTAGAAAATTCAAGTTCTCAAAAAAAATCCAGCCCCCGCATTCTTCAGAATCAACTCCAGAGCATCACTTACGAGCGCTGCCTCTGTTCTGGATTTCTCCGGATGATATGTAGATTTTAGCTGCCGTGTTTGATTCTTCAATCTTCTGGTCACGTTTAGCATGATCAATTCTGTTACGAGCATCCGCTGTTCCTGTAACGATCCAACCGTGCTTGGTGAGTATTTCGACGCCTTCTCCGGGCTCAGATCGTTCAGATCATATCGGGCTTGATGGGCCCACTCCTTCTCCCGAGCTCTGATCCGTAATTCCTGAAACCATAGTACCAATTATTTAACATTTGGCATTATGGGAGTCGTTTGCTCACTCTCAATCTAATATCTAACAATTTTTATTTTCCCCTGTGATGTAGGATTAATAGCAAACTTCCTGCCGTAATTCTTATCATAATTTAGCTTGAAAACAATCATATTATAGAAGTGAGAGTAATGATGACTTGGTGTATAACCAAACTTCCTGCCGTAATTCCTATTATAATTTAGCTTGATGACTTTATTTTAACAGGTCCATTGAGATATAATTACTCGATGTTCTTTATGTGGCAATGTTAATTAACCTAGGTACATATATGAAGTGAGCAATTATATTGTATTTTTATTTTGGATTAATTTGCATCATCATTTTGGCCAATTCCTTTTTTTTCCCCGACTTCCAAAAGATGTTTATAATATATTATTCTTGAATGAAATTCCAATTTCATTTCTTATGTTTTTTTTCTTGCATCCCCTCCCATTTCTTTTTCCGGATTTCAAAAGATGTGTATACTACAGTTCTTGAATAAAAATCCAATTTCATTTCTTATGTTTTCTTAAAGCAATGCAACACGTTTCAAATTGAACTGAAATTAGGACATAGTTGAAAAAAATACTTTTCATCAATAAAAGGCTTAATTAAGTTGAAAAACCTCATATTCATGCATGCTTGACAGGTTTGAAGAAATGCATGTCATCAACCCATGTCAAACACCCGTACCTGTGGTTTGATGAGATCTTCTGAGATGGTACCTGAAAAAAAAATGGTAGAATTGACTGGATTAATTTATAAGAATTCAAATTAAATCCAAATCAAATCGAACCCAATCAAGTCGGTTGATTTTGGTTTTTGGTTTGAGAAAATTGGGTTTTCGTGCTATTTTAAGTTTATTGCACAAAGCAAATAAATTTCATTTTATCATACACGAATTTAGAAACTTAAATGATTCAAACGAAGATAATGAATTTCATTTCACAATATATATTTACACACGCACTGAACATACAAAATACGTTCTTAAAAAATAGGAACTCAAATTGTAAAAACAGATTTTAACAAGAATCAAAGTGCCAGTCACCCAAGGGTCGGACAAAGGACGCTGGCTCTTAATTGTATTCTTCAGTCCGGGGAAAAATGTAGGGTGCCTTTGCGAATGTTCCTTAACTAGTGTTTTTGACTCTTATTAGAATGATCTTTTTTTATGTTAATTTTTAAAATAAAAATTGTTTGATAGTTTGTTTTTAAAACAACATATAAAAATAAAAACAGTAAGATTGTGTTTTGTTGTTGTTTGAGGGAAATACTACGACGAGACCAGAAGTGATGAGCAGATATTTGGTGGCAGAGTTCTGCGAACAGGTGTATCCTGTAAGAGCCTGGTAGCAGGGGAACAGGAGCAGGAATATTCTGCTCGTCCTCGAACATGCGATTCACGAGGATGAACTCCTGTTAGAGGCATAAGGCCATTCCTGCTAGGGGTTGAGGCAAGGAGACCCGGTCAAACGATAGTTGGCAAGACGTGCATTCCTATCCGAGAATCAAGGTATGAAGTCCATCTCCGTTCACCCACAATGACGACAATGGGACTTCCACATCCGAGGGTGGGGAGAATAATGAGCGTGGACTACGGAAGATCTGGATTTAGAAGAAACCTATAAAAAGGTAGCCAACGAAGGTAAAAAGATTAGAATTTTTGCTATTAGAACTAAGAAAAGAGAACTCTAAGAACTGAGATTAAAGAGAAGCCATAAGATTCGTGGCAAACATTCCCAGAACCTTCACATCTGACTTGAGCGTCGGGGGGTTTACGCCGGGAAAACAACCGGCGTGCTCTGACTTGTTTCTGTGGACGCATGAATGCTTGGGGAAGAAAGCGTACGAGGAGAGATCCTGATCGAGGTGAAGTTGATCGAGCAGAAATCCTGGTCGTGGAAAGAGGACCACCAGAATCTCGCATCAACATTTTGGCGCCGTCTGCGGGGAGCTGATCAAAAAGCTTCTGTTGGTAGCAAGAAGAGGAGTGAGGCAAGTGGAAAAGTAATGGAGACAGGAGGAAGTAGCGCACAAGGGGGTGATATGAGGCTTAATGATTCCGTGACACTGAGGGAGATAGCCAGTGAAGCACGGGAAAAAGCCATGTTAGATCGGATGGAACGGATGGAAAAGCATATGGAGACCCTGACAGCCATCCTCCATGAGCTGCGGGGTGAACAAAGGGGAACCCAGGAGGAAAGGGAGAGAGGCGGTGGAGTGGCACCATGTCCCGATAGTACGAGGAGAAGTCAAACCACCGGGAGATTTGGTGGTGAGGGAGGTAACATACCTCTGCGGGGAGAATTTCATAGAGAGGAAGAGCAATCCCCAGCAAGACAGATTTTTGACGAGGACGACGGGGTGGCGAATGCAGAGGAAACAGAGTTGAGGCAACACTTGCATGATGTAGTGCAAGAGCGAGATCAAGTTGCAGCATGTGACCCTGGTCGTGCAGTGCAGCTGGAGGAGGAAGTGCGCAGACTAGCGCAGATAATTGATGACATGCAAGGAAGGAGCAGAGCTCCTGGTTGGAGGATAATGCTGGATGGAGAGTCACCGCTCACAGCAGAGATCATGAGGGTAGTTATTCCGAGATCTGAAACGACCCGTCCCGAAACCCCCCAGGCGAGTCTATCTAAAACTCATCAAAACGGACTTAAAGAAAATAATTCTATTCATAAAGAGTCTACCGAAAATTCGGCAGAGTCTCCTTTATAAATATAACACTCCCAATACAAATCCAATATACAACAAACTCCAGTGCTCAACATCCACAACCAAAATGCTGAGTCTTTATATTATACAACCCCAAAAGAACAAAATGACCAAGATGTCCCAACAAAAACATTTAAATATACTAGCACCATCACGTGGCCAAGACTCAAAATATATACAGTCGCTGGGTCGATATGGTGTACCTGCAACCTCCTGGTGAGGGGGAAAAAATATAATAAAACGGGGTAAGTTTAAAACTCAGTGAGATCAGTGAGTGGATAGTAGGTTGAAAATTAATTCTTAATTTAAAAGAAATAATCATATCATTTCCAAACACGATTTCGTTAAACCATAAGCGAGAAACTAGTGATAAATCATTAAACATTTAAATCAAATTTCCAACTATAGAAATCATATGACAATATCATATAGAATTCACAAATCTGAAAATCATCACCAAACAAGTACCCAGGGAAATAATCTCGTCATATCCGGACCTCAACGGACGGGCAATGACGTACTATCTGGGTAACGTCACGCCCCGGAGCTACACAGATAGACAGGGAAATACCATCTCATATCTCATCATATCTCTGCATGCATAATCTAGTCCCCAAAGGACAAAAGCGCCCAAGCACACGGCCCAAAGCCTCTGTGTGTACTCAGACGGGCCCCAAAGGCCTGTATCTCATCTATATCATCTGTATCACAATATCAGTCTGTATCTCATGTCTGTACCATCTGTATTTCAAGGTCTGTCTATATCTCATATCTGTATCACTGTAATCATACCGCATGCATATGCCCCCAAAAGGCAAAAGCGCCCAAACACACGGCCCAAAGCCTCTATGTGTGTTCAGACGGGCCCCAAAGGCCTCTCATCTCATGTCATTTGTATCACTGTAACTGGAGGGAAAGGGTACTGTCTAATGATTTCAAAAACAATCACTATCATGCTTTAAATCATACTTTAATTCATACCACATTTGAATCCACTTTTCTTATCTTTCAAATAATATCATACTTTATTCAAAATCTATACGCAAAATCATTAACCAAACATTTAAATATAATATCAACACGTGAATAAAATCCATTTCGAGGAAATCACATTAAATCCATTTCAAGAAATCATTAAATCAGAACATTTAAAATACTTATTCCGCAAACATGCTTTACTATCATAATTAACTCTCAAAATAGGTTTCGTATATTCCACTCACAGTGACGGTGTTCACGGTCGGTTATCGTCCACGTCCGCGGTCCGGTTCTCGCTCGCGGATCCTCCTAAATCAAGGAAACGACATAATCATTCTCCGAAAATCAGAATTCCGACTAAATATATGCAATAACTCGAAACGAACATTTATCCATAATTAACAACTCCCGTGACGATAGAATTACTAAAATGCCCTTGAGTCCGGAATTCATTAACATACTCCGAAATCATAAATCATCAAATTACCCGCGGAATCGTAATTACACCCAATTCTCAATTCTAGGAATTACTAAAATATCCACAGGCTCAAAAATGACAGAATTACCCTCAAAGTGTGAAATTACTGAAATGCCCTCGCCGGTCAACGGTCACCGGAATCTGGTCAACGACGATGGAAAGCTTAGGTCTGCTAGTTCCGACCTCGGTGAGTCCAATGGTAGTGGCCGTGAGTCCCCACGCGCGGTGCCGGCGGTGGATCGAGCTTCCCAAGCCGTGAGCTTCCAAGTGGCTGTTCGTCGGCAATCCGGCCGTTTCAGATGACGAGGTTGGTGGGAAAATGATGTTGGTG
This sequence comes from Citrus medica, assembly GCA_002013955.2. NCBI lineage: Eukaryota > Viridiplantae > Streptophyta > Magnoliopsida > Sapindales > Rutaceae > Citrus > Citrus medica. The sequence goes on along the minus strand of MKYO02031436.1, from coordinate 10,702 downwards.
ACGTGAGGAGTAGAAACCAGCTAGAGGTGTGCCCAAACTCCGGCGAAATCGACGGCGGCGAAAACGGGTCTTGGCCGCGACTTTTCGAGCTCAAACGCCGGCGTTCCAGTCGGTTTCCGGAGGCGAGGATGGTAGGGTTATGATGGCCGGCTTCCAAGCTTCAGATCGGTACCAAGCTCGGCCAAAACGGTGGCCGAAATCGTGAAATCCGTCCGGGTCAAAGTCGCGGGTCGGGTCAAGTTTCCGGGTCCGAAATTGGGTCAGCTCTCTCTCTCTCACGTGCCCCTCTCTCTTTCCTTTGTAAAAACAGTTTCCCCCCCTTTTTACATATAAGACCCGGCTTCTTCTTCTTTTTGCATCCACAAGTGTTACATTTTCGCCTCCCAGACCTTAGATATTCAGGACGAACTAATCCCCTGGTGCACATAGAGCGCTTCAACGATATGACAGGGGTACAAGGATTATCTCAATCCCAAAGGTGCAGGGTGTTCCCACTATCCCTTGAGGGACGTGCACGCGAGTGGTGTAGGAAACTCCCTCGAGGGAGCATTAAAACCTTCGAGCAGATGTGCCAGGAATTTGCAGAGCAGTTTCGAGGGGCAATGGCATTAGAAGATGACATGATGGAGTTGAAAAGCATGAAGTAGGGGGAACAAGAAACGCTTCAGGAATTCATCAAGAGGTTTAACCGTGCTATCCTTGATTTGGGAGCCTTCAACCATCCTCAGGCATTAAGGGGACTGAAAGAAGGGGTGAAGATAAGAAGATTGTGGTACAATTTGAGAAGCCCAGTTATTCAGACGTATGCAGCGGTATACGAGCATGCTAAGAGGGACATTGAGATTGAAGAGGAAAAGGCAGCACGGATCAAGACAGACCAGTTAGAAGGGTTGGGGAAGAAAGAGAAGAAAGCATTACTAGGGAATGGGTTGATCAGGAGGATGGACCACCAGGCCTCAGGTAGTGGAGCAGGAGGTCGGTTAACCACTTACCAGCCTCATCAGAGGCCACTACAATATCAGCGCAGCAGGGCACAACCTCCTCCTTCCCTAGCTAGGGAGCCTTGGAGAAGGTATGACTCGGCATATGGTAGCCTTCATCAACACTCCCACGGTGGTGGAGATAGCAGACCAGAAGCGCTGCCACCGCCTCCAACTTAGAACGGAATAAATAGAGAAAGGTTAGTGCACCTGATAGACCAGAACCAGGACTATGTGTGGTATACTTCCTTGAAGATATCCCTGGACGAGGTGTATGAAGCTATAAAGGACCGGAGATTGCTATACCACCCAGCCCCGATAACCAAACTACCTAGAAGGAATGATATGAGACGCTATTGTAAGTTCCATGGCACTCATGGCCATACCACTGCAGAATGCAGAGATCTCAAGACCTAGGTTGAGGATTTGGTGAGAAATCGGTACCTGGACGAGTTTATAGATGGGACATTCCCAATGGTAACCTCGACAAGTGAAGGGGAGCAGAGTGATAGGAACCTGAGGCGCGAGCAGCCGGCAGTAAGGGTGATTGCTGGGGGCCCAACATTGGCCGGAGATTCCAACAGATCGAGGAAGAATTATGCTAGATACACCATGACCAGCAAAGAAGTATTCTTCAACACTCCAGCAGCCAAACGAACAAGGGTCAGGCAAGTGCCAATTATGTGGATGAATGAGGATGAGGAAGGGATTCTATACCCCCACGAGGATGCTTTAGTCATCAAGGCTACTGTCGCTAGCAAGAAGTTTGACCGGGTACTGATTGACACTGGGAGCTTAGTTGACGTGTTATTTAAGTCAACTTTGGAGGAGATGGGAATAGTAGACCGGAAGTTGGAGTACACCAATACCTCCTTGAAGGGGTTCGGAGGAGGAAAGCTGGTCCCTCTGGGCGTGGTCGAGCTGCCTATCACGATTGGGAGTTCCCTGACAGAAAGGACAATGATACTGGACTTTGTAGTGGTGGATGAAGAAGGTCCCTACCAGATGATCCTAGGTCGACCATTCCTAAGGATGAGCAAAGCGGTACTGTCCAACCATTATTTGGCTCTCAAGTATCGGGTGAATGGAGTAGTTGGAGTGGTACGAGGAGACCAGAGGATCGCAAGAAGCTGCTACTCCTCGACAGCAAGGGAAGCAATGCAGATAACATCCCTTGATACCCGAGTGGAAAACAAGAATGGCAGACAATAACCTGTAGAGGACCTGGAGACAATAAGTCTGGGACCAGAGAATCCGGGAAAGACGATCGAATCGAGTCGAGACTTAAAGAAGAGCAAAGACAGGAGTTGGTGAAATGCCTACAGGCTCATGCAGATGTGTTTGCTTGGACACATGAAGACATGCCAGGGATTGATCCTGAGGTAGCATGTCATAAGTTAGCAATAAAGAAAGGTGCTCGGGTAGTAAGGCAGAAAAGGAGGTGCTTCAATCATGAGAGGTATGAGGCTATAAATGGCGAAGTGGAAAAGCTGTTGAGAGCAGGGTTCATGTGGGAAGTCAATTATCCCGAGTGGATATCGAACATGGTGTTGGTAAAGAAGGGAAATGACAAGTGGAGGATGTGTGTAGATTTTACAGATCTCAATAAAGCATGCCCGAAAGATAGCTTCCCTTTGCCAAAAATCGACCAGCTAGTAGATTCAACAGTTGGGCACGGCCTGCGTAGCTTCATGGACGCGTTCTCAGGATATAACCAAATCCCCATGTACGAGCAGGATGAGGAGAACACTGCTTTTATCACTAACCATGGTTTATTCTGTTACAGGGTAATGCCATTTGGTCTCAAAAATACTGGTGCCACCTATCAGAGGCTGGTGAATAGAGTCTTTAAGCCGTTGATTGAGAAAACCATGGAGGTGTACGTGGATGACATGATAACCAAGTCCAAAATCCTGAAGAAACATGTCGGACACCTCGAGGAGACATTTGGGCTTTTGAGGAAGTATAAGATGAAGCTCAACCCGGAGAAGTGTGCTTTTGGGGTCGAGTCAGGGAAATTCCTTGGATTCATGGTGAGCCATAGGGGGATTGAAGCAAATCCCGAGAAGATCCAGGCGATCGTGCAGATGAGGTCTCCTTGTAACCTGAAAGAGATCCAGAGCCTCACGGGGAGGTTGGCGGCGTTGAGCAGATTCATATCCAAGGCTACAGATAAGTGTCAGCCATTCTTTCAAGTGATAAGAAGGGAAAAGAAAACAGAATGGACCTCAGAATGCGAGTAAGCCTTCCAGAACTTGAAGCAATACTTACAGCAAGCACCTCTGCTGTCCACACCGAGGGATGGGGACAAGTTATTTCTGTATTTGGCGGCATCAGATCGGGCCACAAGTTTCGTTCTGGTGAGAGAAGAAGAAGGGGTTCAGTATCCGATATACTACACCAGCAAGGCCCTGCTCGACGCCGAGACCAGATACCCACCGTTGGAAAAATGGGCACTTGCCCTTGTGATTGCTGCTCGGAAGCTGAGGCCATACTTTCAAGCATTCCTAGTCTCGGTAATAACAAACCAGCCATTGCGTCAAACTCTGCACAAGCCAAATGCTTTTGGTCGTCTCGTCAAGTGGGCTATAGAGCTAAGCGAGTTCGACATAGACTACAAATCCCAAGCAGCGATAAAGGCTCAGGCAATGGCCGATTTCGTAGCAGAATTCACAGAGCCTGAAGTATATTTGGACTAAGGAGATGTAGCTACAGACAGTGGCGAAGCCTAAGTATGGCAAATGTCTGTAGATGGGTCATCAGAGGAGCAAGGATCAGGAGCAGGGATTGTCTTGGAAGGCCCGGAGGGGGAGGAGATCTCTTATGCTGTAAAGTTAGAATTCGCAGCCACAAATAACCAGGCAGAGTATGAAGCCTTGATAGCAGGTTTGGAATTGGCTAAGGGCGTGAAAGCAGACAGAGTGAAGATCAAGACTGATTCCGAGCTGGTTGCGAATCATGTCAGTGAAAGATTCCAACCAAGAGAGGAGAAGATGGAGCAGTACTTGAAGATAGTTAGGCAGATGATGGGGAAATTTGAAGCAGTGGAGGTGGTACAAATCCCCAGGGAGCAGAATAGTCGAGCAGATATTTTGGCCAGGATGGCAGCAGCAGCAGACCCAAAAATGCCAAAGTCGATCCATCTGGAGGTGAAGTCCAGCCCAAGCATCGAACATAATTTGGGGGTGCTACGGATAGAACAAAAATGCTCATGGATGGACCCAATAATTTCATACCTTAGAGACGGGGTATTGCCACCAGATAAACTGCGAGCCCGGAAAGTTAGAGCCCAGGCCTCGAGATACACGATGATTGATGGGGTACTATATCGGCGAGGATATACACTATATTTCCTTCGATGTTTGGATGAGGACGACGCGGATTATGTACTGAGAGAAGTACATGAAGGAATTTGCGGAAATCATTCTGGGGGGAGGTCCCTGGCGCACAAGGTTCTAAGACATGGATATTTCTGGCCGACAATGTATCAGGATGCGCAAGGGAAGACCAGGAGCTGTGTAAGCTGCCAGAGTTTTACAAGTTTCTCCAACCAACCACCAGAGAAGCTCACTTCCATGGCCTCCCCTTGGCCATTTGCTCAATGGGGAATTGATCTGATCGGCCCGTTGCCAAAGGGACGAGGAGCAGCAACGCATGCAATAGTTGCTATAGACTACTTCACGAAGTGGATAGAGGTAGAAGCCCTTAGCAGGATCACAGAGAAGAAAACAACAGACTTTGTGTGGAGAAACCTGGTCTGTAGATACGGGATCCCTTATGCCTTGGTAACAGATAATGACATGCAGTTCGATAATCATAGCTTTAGGGATTTCTGCCAGAACCTCGGGATAGAGTTGAAGTATTGCTCGCCTGCTCACCCTCAATCTAACGGACAAGTAGAAACAGCTAACAAGACGATCAAGAGGCTTTTGAAAACCAGGCTTGGAGTAAAAAAGGGTGCTTGGGTTGATGAGCTATCAGGTGTACTGTGGGCATACAGGACAACCCATAAGACAGCAACGGGGGAGACACCGTTCGCCTTGGCCTTCAGACATGAAGCGGTCATACCAGCTGAGATAGGAACGACCACACACCGAACAGATCATTTCAATGAGCAGGAGAATGACGAGCAGATGTGCTTGAATTTGGACTTGCTAACGGAGAAAATGGAGCAAGTAGCCGAGCGATCAGCCGTTTACCAGCAGAGGGTTGCTCGGTATTATAACCAGAAGGTGAACGTACAGTAATTCAAGGTCGGAGATTGGGTGTTGAGGAGAGTGAATCAGAACACGAAAGAATCGGCCCAGGGAGTACTCGGTCCAAATTGGGAGGGGCCATACAAGGTCAAGCAGCTAGTTGGACCAGGAGCTTACTGTTGAGTGTTAGTACTGTTCACATATACGGTACTATTCACATGTACGAGTACTGTCTACGTTACTGTTCACGACACTGTTCATATAGACGGATCGATGACGTGGCATTGACCGATGATGTGGCATTGACTGATGAGGTGTCACGATCCTGTTGGACTAAAATTCTTATGCACTGTTGATCGATGACGTGGCAGCATATCAGTGGATAAAAAATCTCATGTACGGTACATGCAACACACAGGATTATTTTCAACCAAACCGCGTCACTGTTCACCCGGGTCAAACCGTGTTACTGTTCATCCACGTGGTCAAACCGTGTACTGTTCACGCGGACTGTTGACTGATGACGTGGCGCAATCCTGAGCGTCCAAACTGTTTTTAATCCGATGGCCACGATTTACTCAATGTATCTATAAAAAGGGGGCCTCCCCCCCTAATTTGATATCCCTGAATCTATTTTTGGACTCCATTTTCTGTAATTCCCTCTCCATCTTGTATTTTCTACGTATTTTAATAAATTCCCATTTTGCCCCTAGTTCAATTATGAGTAGCTAATTTTCTTTCAAGCTTGGGTTGAAGGTGAAGTCTCAACATGTGTCATGGGCTTTATTTGGTAAATTTATTTTCTCTTCCCCTCTAGTTTTTGTGGATGTTTTGACTTCTCGTCGACAAATAATACTAATCTTGTCTAGTACCGCCTTGGTTTCACCGGCCCCCTAGTACAAGGTTATTATTATTTGGCACGATAAGCCCTTAGCACCATATTGATTAGAGCGTGGTTCATGAGGTGTGGATTCCCCCCTCATGATTTAATTGGTATTAATAAGGAATATTTAGCCCATGATGCATGTTGATACGGATCCAGATACCCAAGTACGTCATTTCAATAGAATTCTCTTCAATTTATTCTCGCCATTTCAATTCCAATTTCAGAATTTATTCTCGTCATTTTAATTTAAGTTTTAGCATATTCCAAATCATTTCCACCACAAATCCAATCATCCATTTACAAAATTAATTCTACACACAATTAAAATCCACCTCCTCGTGGGATCGACACTCGTCACCATTGATCTATACTACAATAGATTCGTGCGCTTGCGAGTTCATTAAAATTTGCACAACAAGTTTTTGGCGCCGTTGCCGGGGAGGTAAGTAATTTTAATTCATAGAATTAATTTTTGTGAATAATTTCTTTTATTTATTTTCTTGTATTTTTTTTATTATTAAAAAAAAGAAAAAAAAAGTGAATCTGCAATTAGAGGTAATAATTTCTTTTCTTTCTCTATTCTTTACAATTCTGTAATTTAATTTTCAATTTATTTTTCTTTGTAATTTTTTTTTTTTTTTTCTTATTAATTTATTTTTAGTTAATTTATTTCACGTATTTGTTTTTGTGTATTTTTATATAAAGGTTTTAATAGCGCAATAAGGTTAGTATCGTAATTTCTCCCTCTTATTTATTTTTATTTGTTTTGTTCCCATCTTTATTTTCATTTTATTTGTTTTGCATGCATGGTCGTAGGTCATTATTACCTAATCTTGAACCTATAGACCTTGAACTAGAAAAAACACTTCGCACACACAAACAAATTAAAAATAAAATGGATTTGCAACCACAGGAGAGGCCATTTAAGGACTATTTTAGTCCCTTAGCTAATTTGAGCACATCATGTATTAGATACCCAAATGTAGCTGCTAGGAGCTTTGAACTAAAACCTAGTGTGCTAAATTGTCTCCCCACATTTTATGGCCTAGAAAATGAGGACCCATATAATCATCTGAATGATTTTCATGCTATTTGTCAAACTTTTAAATACGAGAATTTTTCAGACGATGATATTAAACTCAGATTATTCCCATTTTCTTTAAAAGATAGAGTTCGTTCGTG
>MKYO02031425.1:33878-44004 GCA_002013955.2 Citrus medica | reverse complement strand
CCCACCCCCAAGGCTATAGCCCACCTGTTTTTTGGGCTTTTTTCTGCAGGGGGGCTTTGGCGCCCCGACCTTCGGGCGCTTATTTTTGGGTGCGACTGTGCCGCGGCCTATTTGTGGCACATGGAGGCCCCTCGCAAAGTCTCGCCCCATTCCGAGTCCGGCGGACGAACTTCGCCTGCCCCACCCCCAAGGCTATATCCCACCCGTTTTTTGGGCATTTTCCACAGGGGGGTTTGGCGCCCCGACTTTCGGGCGCTTATTTTTGGGTGTGGCTGTGTCCGAGGCCAATTTTTCACACACGGAGGCCCCTCATAAAGTGTCACCCCATTCCGAGTCCGGCAGACGAACTTCGCCAGCCCCACCCCCCAAGGCTATAGACCACCCGTTTTTTGGTCATTTTTCCGCAGGGGGGCTTTGGCGTCCCAACCTTCAGCTACTTAATTTTGGGCACGGAGTCCCCTCGCAAAGTCTCAGCCCATTCCAAGTCCGGCGGACGAACTTTGCCAGCCCCACCCCCCAAGGCTATAGCCCACCCGTTTTTTGGGCATTTTTCCGCAGGGGGGCATTGGCGCCCTGACCGTCGGGCGCTTATTTTTGGGCGCGGCTGTGCCCAAGGCCTATTTTTGGCACATGGAGGCCCCTCACAAAGTCTCGTCCCATTTCAAGTCCGGCAGACGAACTTCGCCAGCCCCACCCCCACCCCAAAGCCTATAGCCCACCCGTTTTTTGGGTATTTTTCCGCGGGTGGGGCTTTGGCGCCCCGACCATCGGGCGCTAATTTTTGGGCGTGGCTGTGCCTGCGGCCTATTTTTGGTACACAGAGGCCCCTTACAAAGTCTCGCCCCTTTCCGAATCTGGCCGATGAACTTCGCCACCCCACCCCCAAGGCTATAGCCCACCCGTTTTTTGGGCATTTTTCCGCAGGGGGACTTTGGCACCCCGACCTTCGGGCGCTTATTTTTGGGCGCGGCTATGCCCCCGGTCTATTTATGGCACATGGAGGCTCCTCGCAAAGTCTCGCCCCATTCCGAGTCCGGCAGACGAACTTCGCCAGCCCCACCCCCAAAGGCTATATCCCACCCGTTTTTTGGGCTTTTTTCCGCTGGGGACCTTTCGCGCCCCAACCTTCGGTTGCTTATATTTGGGCGTCACTGTTCCCGAAGTCTATTTTTGGCACACGGAGGCCCCTCGCAAAGTATCGCCCCTTTCCGAGTTTGGCGGACGAACTTCGCCACCCCTACCCCCCAAGGCTATAGCCCACCCGTTTTTTGGGCATTTTTCCGCAGGAGGGCTTTGGCGCCCCGACCTTTGGGTACTTATTTTTTGGTGTGGCTGTGCCCGCAGTCTATTATTGGTACACGGAAACCCCTCACAAAGTCTCGGCCCTTTCCGAGTCCGGCGGACGAAGTTCGCCACCCCCACCCCCAAGGCTATAGCCCACCCGTTTTTTGGGCTTTTTTCCGCACGGGGGCTTTGGCGCCCCGACCTTCGGGTGCTTATTTTTGGGCGTGGCTGTGCTCGCAGTCGATTTTTGGCACACGGAGGCCCCTCGCAAAGTCTCGCCACTTTCCGAGTCCGGCGGACGAACTTCGCCACCCCCACCCCCAAGGCTATAGCCCACCCATTTTTTGGGCTTTTTTCCGCAGGCGGGGCTTTGGTGCCCCGACCTTCGGGCGCTAATTTTTGGGCATGGCCGTGCCCGCGGCCTATTTTTGGCACACGGAGGCCCCTCGCAAAGTCTCGCCCCTTTCCGAGTCCGGCGGACGAACTTCGCCACCCAACCCCCCAAGGCTATAGCACACCTATCTTTTGGCCGTTTTTCCGCAGGGGGGCTTTGGCGCCCCGACCTTCGGGCACTTATTTTTGGGCGCGGCTGTGGCGGCGGCCTATTTTTGGCACATGGAGGCCCCTCGCAAAATCTCACCCCATTCCGAGTCAGGCGGACGAACATCGCCAGCCCCACCCGTTATTTGGTCATTTTGCCGCAGGGGGGCATTGGCGCCCCGACTTTCGGGGGCTTATTTTTGGGCGCGCCTGTGTCCAAGGCCTATTTTTGGCACATGGAGGCCCCTCACAAAGTCCCGCCGCATTCCGAGTCCGGCAGACGAACTTCACCAGCCCCACCCCCACCCCCACCCCCAAGGCTATAGTCCACCCGTTTTTTGGGCATTTTTCCGCAGGGGGGGCTTTGGCGCCCCGACCATCGGGCGCTAATTTTTGGGTGTGGCTGTGCCCGCGGCCTATTTTTGGTACACAGAGGCCCCTTACAAAGTCTCGCCCCTTTCCGAGTCTGGCCGACGAACTTCGCCACCCCACCCCCAACGCTATAGCCCACCCATTTTTTGGGCATTTTTCCGCAGGGGGGCTTTGGCGCCCTGACCTTCGGGCGCTTATTTTTGGGTGCGGCCAATTTTAAGCACACGGAGGCCCCTCGCAAAGTCTCGACCCTTTACGAGTCCGGCGGACGAACTTCGCCAGCCCCACCCCCACCCCCAAGGCTATAGCCCTCCCGTTTTTTGGGCATTTTTCCGCAGGGGGGGCTTTGGCGCCCCCATCTTTCGGCGCGTCTGTGCCCATGGCCTATTTTTGGCATACGGAGGCCCCTCGCAAAGTCTCACCCCATTCCGAGTCCGGCGGACGAACTTCGCCAGCCCCACCCCCCAAGGCTATAGCCCACCCGTTTTTCGGGCATTTTTCCGCAGGGGGCATTGGCGCCCCGACCTTCAGGGGCTTATTTTTGGGCGCGGCTGTGCCCGTGGCCTATTTGTGGGACACGGAGGCTCCTCACAAAGTGTTGCCCCATTCCGAGTCCGGCGGACGAACTTCGCCACCCCATTCCCAAGGCTATAATAGCGCACCCATTTTATGGGCATTTTTCCGCGGGGGGGCTTTGGCGACCCGACCTTTGGGCACTGATTTTTGGGCGCAGCTGTGCCCGCGGACTACTTTTGGTACACGGGGGCCCCTCGCAAAGTCTCGTCCCATTCCGAGTCTGGCGGACGAACTTCGCCAGCCCCACCCCCCAAGGCTATAGCCCACCCGTTTTTTGGGCATTTTTCCGCAGGGGGGGCTTTCGCGCCCAGACCTTCGGGCGCTAATTTTTGGGCGTGACCGTGCCCACGGTCTATTTTTGGCAAACGGAGGCCCCTCGCAAAGTCTCGCCCCATTCCGAGTCCGGCGGACGAACTTCGCCACCCCCCCCCCAAGGCTATACCCCACCCGTTTTTTGGGCATTTTTCCGCAGGGGGGGCTTTCGCGCCCAGACCTTCGGGCGCTAATTTTTGGGCGTGACCGTGCCCACGGTCTATTTTTGGCAAATGGAGGCCCCTCGCAAAGTCTCACCCCTTTCCGAGTCCAGCCGACGAACTTCGGCACCCCACCCCCAAGGCTATAGCCCACCCGTTTTTTGGGAGTTTTTCCGCAGGGGGGGCTTTTGCGCCCCGACCTTCGGGCACTTATTTTTGGGCGTGGCCGTGCCCATGGCCTATTTTTGGAAAATGGAGGCCCCTCACAAAGTCTCGCCCCTTTCTGAGTCCGCCGGACGAACTTCGCCACCCCACCCCCAAGGCTAGAGCCCACCAGTTTTTTGGGCTTTTTTCCGCAGGGGGGGCTTTTGCGCCCCGAATTTTGGGCCCTTATTTTTGGGCGTGGCTGTGCACGAGGCCTATTTTTAGCATACGGAGGCACCTCGCAAAGTCTCGACCCTTTCCGAGTCCGGCGGACGAACTTCGTCAGCCCCACCCCCACCCCCAAGGCTATAGCCCACCTGTTTTTTGGGCATTTTTCCGCAGGGGGGCTTTGGCGCCCCCACCTTTCGGCGCGGCTGCGTCCACGGCCTTTTTTTAGCACACGGAGGCCCCTCGCAAAGTCACACCCCATTCTCAGTCCGGCGGACGAACTTCGCCTGCCCCTCCCCCCAAGGCTATAGCCCACCCATTTTTTGGGCGTTTTTCCGCAGGGGGAATTGGTGCCCCGAACTTCGAGGGCTTATTTTTGGGCGCGGCTGTGCCTGCGGCCTATTTTTGGAACACGGAGGCTCCTTACAAAGTCTCGCCCCATTCCGAGTCTGGCGGACGAACTTCGCCAGCCCCACCCCACAAGGCTATAGCCCCCCGTTTTTTGTGCATTTTTCCGCAGGGGGGCTTTGGTGCCCGGACCTTCAGGTACTTATTTTTGGGCGCGGCTGTGCCCATGGCCTAGTTTTGCCACACGGAGGCCCCTCGTAAAGTCTCGCCGCATTCCGAGTCCGGCGGACGAACTTCGCCAGCCCCACCCCCCAAGGCTATAGCCCACCCGTTTTTTGGGCATTTTTCCGTAGGGGGGCTTTGGCGCCCCGACCTTCGGGCGCTTATTTTTGGGCGCGGATGCGACTGCGGCCTAATTTTGGTACACGGAGGCCCCTCGCAAAGTATCTCCCCATTCTGTGTCCGGCGGACGAACTTCGCCAGCACCACCCCCCAAGGCTATAGCCCTCCCGTTTTTTGGGCATTTTTCCGCAGGGGGGCTTTGGCGCCCCGACCTTCGGGCCGTTATTTTTGGACGTGGCTGTGTCCGCGGCCTATTTTTGGCACACGGAGATCCCTCGCAAAGTCTCTCCCCATTCTGAGACAGGCGGACGATCTTCGCCCGCCCCACGCCCCAAGGCTATAGCCCACCCGTTTTTTGGGCATTTTGCCGCAGGGGGGCTTTGGCGCCCCGACCTTCGGGCCGTTATTTTTGGACGCGGCGGTGCCCGCGGCCTATTTTTGGCACACGGAGATCCCTCGCAAAGTCTCTCCCCATTCTGAGACAGGCGGACGATCTTCGCCCGCCCCACGCCCCCAGGCTATAGCCCACCCGTTTTTTGGGCATTTTTCCGCAGGGGGGTTTGGCGGTCCTCGTGCCCATGCCCTATTTTTGGAAAACGGAGGCCCCTCGCAAAGTCTCGTGCCTTTCTGAGTCCGGCGGACGAACTTCGCCACCCCACCCCCAAGGCTATAGCCCACTAGTTTTTTGGGCATTTTTCCGCAGGGGGGGCTTTTGCGCCCCGAATTTTGGGCGCGGCCGTGGCCGGGCCCTATTTTTAGCACACGGAGGCCCCTCACAAAGTCTCGACCCTTTCCGAGTCCGACGGACGAACTTCGCCAGCCCCACCCCCACCCCCAAGGCTATAGCCCACCCGTTTTTTGGGCATTTTTCCGCAGGGGGGCTTTGGCGCCCCCACCTTTCGGCACGGCTGCGTCCACGGCCTATTTTTGGCACACGGAGGCCCCTCGCAAAGTCTCACCCCATTCTGAGTCCGGCGGAAAAACTTCGCCAGCCGCTCCCCCCAAGGCTATAGTCCACCCATTTTTTGCGCATTTTTCCGCAGGGGGGCATTGGTGCCCCGAACTTCGAGGGCTTATTTTTGGGCGCGGCTGTGCCCGTGGCCTATTTATGGAACACAGAGGCCCCACACAAAGTCTCGCCCCATTCCAAGTCCGGCGGACGAATTTCGCCAGCCCCAGCCCCCAAGCCCACCCGTTTTTTGGGCATTTTTCCCCAGAGGGGCTTTGGCGCCCCAACCATAGGGCGCTTAATTTTGGGCGCGACCATACCCCAGGCCAATTTTTGGTACACGGAGGCCCCTCGCAAAGTCTCGTTCCTTTCCGAGTCCGGCGGACGAACTTTGCCAGCTCCACCCCCCAAGGATATAGCCCACCCGTTTTTTGGGCATTTTCCCGCAGGGGGGCTTTGGCGCCCCGACCATCGTGCACCTATTTTTGGGCACAGCCGTACCCAAGGCCTATTTTTGGCAAACGGAGGCCCCTTACAAAGTCTCACCCCTTTCCGAGTCCGGCGGACGAACTTCGCCACCCCACTCCCAAGGCTATAGCCCACCCGTTTTTTGGGCATTTTTCCGCGGGGGGGCTTCGGCACCCTGACCTTTGGGCACTTATTTTTGGGCGCGGCCTTGCCCGCGGCCTATTTTTTGCACACGGAGGCCCTTCGCAATGTCTCGACCCTTTCCGAGTCCGGCGGACGAACTTCGCCAGCCCCACCCCCCAAGGCTATAGCCCACCCGTTTTTTGGGCATTTTTCCGCAGGGGGCATTGGCGCCCAGACCTTCGGGCTCTTAATTTTGGACGCGGCTGCGTCCACGGCCAATTTTTGGCACACGGAGGCCCCTCGCAAAGTGTCGCCCCATTCCGAATCCGGCGGACGAACTTCGCCAGCCCCACCCCCCAAGGCTATAGCCCACCCGTTTTTTGGGCATTTTTCCGTAGGGAGCTTTGGTTCCCTGACCTTCGAGCGCTTATTTTTGGGCGCGGCTGTGCCCGCGGCCTATTTTTGGCGCACAGAGGGCCATCACAATGTCGCTCCCCATTCCAAGTCCGGCGGACTAACTTCGCCATCCCCACCCCCGAAGGCTATAGCCCACCCGTTTTTTGGGCATTTTTTCATAGGGGGGCTTTGGCGCCCTGACCTTCAGACGCGGCTTTGCCCGCAACCTATTTTTGAGACACAAAGGCCCCTCGCAAAGTCTAGCCCCATTCCAAGTCCGACGGACGAACTTCGCCAGCCCCACCCCGCAAGGCTATAGCCCACCTGTTTTTTGGGCATTTTTCCGCAAGGAGGCTTTGGCGCCGCGACCTACGGGTGCTTATTTTTGGACGCGGCCGTTGCCGCGGCCTATTTTTTGCACACGGTGGCCACTCGTAAATTCTCACCCCCCAAGGCCCGAGCCCACCCGTTTATTGGGCATTTTTCCGCAGGGGGGCTTTGGCGCCCCGACCTCTGGGCGCTTATTTTTGGGCACGGCTGTGCCTGCGGCTTATTTATGGCACACGAAGGTCCCTCGCAAAGTCCCGCCCCATTCCTAGTCCGGCGGACGAACTTCGCCAGCCCCACCCCCCAAGGTCATAACCCACCCGTTTATTGGGCATTTTTCCGCAGGGGGGCTTTGGCGCCCCGACCTTTGGGTGCTTATTTTTGGGCGCGGCTGTGCCCGCGGCCTAGTTATGGCACACAGAGGCCCCTCGCAAAGTCTAGCCCCATTCCGAGTCCGGCGGACGAACTTCGGCAACCCCACCACCCAAGGCTATAGCCCACCCCTTTTTTGGGCATTTTTCCGCAGGGGGGCTTTGGCGCCCCGACCTTCGGGCGCATATTTTTGGGTGCGGCTGTGCTCGCGGCCTAGTTTTGACACACGCGGGCCCCTCACAAAGTCTCGCCCCATTCCGAGTCCAGCGAACGAACTTCGCCAGCCCCACCCCCCAAGGCTATAGCCCACCCATTTTTTGGGTTTTTTTCCGATGGGGGGCTTTGGCACCCCGACCTTTGAGTGCGGCTGTGCCCGCGGCTTATTTTTTACACACGGAGGCCCATCACAAAGTCTCGCCCCATTCCGAATCCAGCGGATGAACTTTGCCGGCCCCACCCCCCAAGGCAATAGCCCACCCATTTTTTGGGTTTTTTTCCGCAGGGGAACTTTGGCGCCCCGACCTCCGGGCGCTTATTTTTGGGTGCGGCTGTGCCCGCGGCCTATTTTTGGCACATGGAGGCGCTTCGCAAAGTCTCAGCCCATTCCGAGTCCGGCGGACGAACTTCCCCAGCCCCAACCCCCAAGGCTATAGCCCACCCGTTTTTTGGGCATTTTTCCACATGGGGGCTTTGGCGCACCGACCTTCGGGTGCTTATTTTTGGCCGCGGCTGTGCCCGCGGCCTATTTTTGTCACACGGAGGCCCCTCGCAAAGTATTGCCCCATTGCGAGTCCGGCGGATGAACTTTGCCAGCCACACCCCCCAAGGCTATTACCCACCCGTTTTTTGGGCATTTTTCCGCAGGTGGGCTTTGGCGCCCCGACCTTAGGGCGCTTATTTTTGGGCGCGACTGTGGCCGCGGCCTAGTTTTGGTGCACGGAGGCCCCTCGCAAAGTCTCGCCCCATTCCGAGTCCGGCGGCCCTACCTTCGGGCGCATATTTTTGGGCGCGGTTGTCCGCGCGGCCTATTTTTGGAGCACAGTGGCTCCTCGTAAAGTCTCGCCCCTTCCCGAGTCTGGCGGACGAACTTCGCCAGCCCCACCCCCAAGGCTATAGCCCACCCATTTTTTGGGCATTTTTCCGCAGGGGGGCTTTGGCGCCCCAACCTTCAGGCGATTATTTTTTGGCGCGGCTCTGCCCGCAGCATATTTTGGCACACAGAGGCCCCTCAAAAAGTCTCACCCCATTCTGAGTCCGGCGGACGAACTTCGCCAGCCCTACCCCCCAAGGCTATATCCCGTGGTTATTTGGGCATATTTCCGCAGGGGGGCTTTGGCGCCCCGACCTTCGGGTGCTTATTTTTGGGTGAGGCTGTGCCCACGGTCTATTTTTGGCACACGGAGGCTCCTCGCAAAGTCTCACCCCATTCTGAGTCCCCTGGATGAACTTCGCCATCCCCAACCCCCAAGGCTATAGCCCACCCATTTTTTGGGCATTTTTCCACGGGGCGGCTTTGGAGCCCCGTTTTTTGGGTATTTATTTTTGGGCGCGGCTGTGCCCGCGGCCTATTTTTGGCACACGGAGACCCTCGCAAAGTCTCGCCCCATTCCGAGTCCAGCGGACGAACTTCGCCAGCCCCACCCGCCAAGGCTATAGCCCACCCGTTTTTTGAGCATTTTTCCGCAGGGGGGCTTTGGCGCTCCAACCTTCGGGCGCTTATTTTTAGGTGTGGCTGTGCCTGCGGCCTATTTTTGGCACACGGAGGCTCCTCGCAAAGTCGCGCCACATTCCGAGTCCGACGGATGAACTTCGCCAGCCCAAACCCCCAAGGCTATAGCCCACCCGTTTATTGGGCATTTTTCCCGAGGGGGGCTTTGGCGCCCTGACCTTCGGGCGCTTATTTTTGGGCGCGGCTGTGCCCGCGGCCTATTTTTGGCACACGGAGATGCCTAGCAAAGTCTCGTCCCATTCCATGTTCGGAGGACGAACTTCGCCAGCCCCACCCCCCAAGGCTATAGCCCGCCCGTTTTTTGGGCATTTTTCCGCAGGGGGGCTTTGGCGCCCCGACCTTCGGGTGCTTATTTTTTGGTACGGCTGTGCCCGCGGCCTATATTTGGCACACGGAGTCCCCTCGTAAAGTCTGGCCCCATTCCGAATCCGGCGAACGAACTTCGCCGGCTCCACCTCCCGAGGCTATAGCCCACCCGTTTTTTCGCAATTTTTCCGCGGGGGGCTTTGGCGCCCCGACCTTCGGGTGCTTATTTTTAGGCGCGGCTGTGCCCACGGCCTATTTTTGCCACGCGGAGGCCCCTCACAAAGTCTCGTCCCATTCCGAGTCCGGCGGACAAACTTCGCCAGCCCCACCCCCCAAGGCTATACCCCACCCGTGTATTGGGCATTTTTCCGCAGGGGGGCTTGGCACCCCGACCTTCGTGCGCTTATTTTTGGGCGCGGCTCTGCCTGCGGCCTATTTTTGGCCCATGGAGGCTCCTCGCAAAGTCGTTCCACATTCCGAGTCCGACAGACGAACTTCGCCAGCCCCAACCCCCAAAGCTATAGCCAACCCGTTTATTGGGCATTTTTCCCCAGGGGGCTTTGGCGCCCCGACCTTCGGGCCCTTATTTTTGGACGCGGCTGTGTCCGCGGCCTATTTTTGGCACACGGAGACCCCTCGAAAAGTCTCAGCCCATTCCATGTCAGGAGGATGAACTTTGCCAGCCCCACCCCCCAAGGCTATAGCCCACCCGTTTTTTGGGCATTTTTCCGCAAGGGGGCTTCGGCGACCCGACCTTCGGGTGCTTATTTTTGGGCGCGGCTGTGGCCGCGGCCTATATTGGCCATACGGAGACCCCTCGCAAAGTCTGGCCCCATTTCAAGTCCGGCGAACGAACTTCACCAGCCCCACCTCCCGAGGCTATAGCCCACCCGTTTTTTTGGCATTTTTCTGCAGGGGGGCTTTGGCGCCCCGACCTTCGGGCGCTTATTTTCAGGTGCGGTTGTGCCCGTACCCTATTTTTGGAACACGGAGGCCACTTTCAATGTCTCGCCCCATTCCGAGTCCGGTGGAAGAACTTCGCCAGCCCCAACCCCCAAGGCTATAGCCCACCCGTTTATTGGGCATTTCTCCCAAGGGGGGCATTGGCGCCCCGACCTTTGGGCGCTTTTTTTTTGGCGTGGCTGTGCC
>MKYO02031425.1:13453-29634 GCA_002013955.2 Citrus medica | reverse complement strand
GAACTTCGCCAGCCCCACCCCCCAAGGCTATAGCCCACCCGTTTTTTGGGCATTTTTTCGCAGGGGGCTGGGGCGCCCTAACCGTTGGGTGCTTATATTTTGGGCGCGGCTGTGCCCGCGGCTTATTTTTGGCACACGGAGGTCCTTCGTAAAGTCTCGCCCCATTCCGAGTCCAGCGGACGAACTTCGCCAGCACCACCCCCCAAGGCTATAGCCGACCTGTTTTTTGGGCATTTTTCCGCCGGGGGGCTTTGCTGCCCCGACCTTTGGGCGCTTCTTTTTGGGCGCGGCTGTGCCCGCGGCCTATTTTTGGCACACGGAGGCCCCTCGTAAATTATCGCCCCATTCTGAGTCCAGCGGACGAACTTCGCCAGCACCACCCCCCAAGGCTATAGCCCTCCCGGTTTTTGGGCATTTTTACGTACGGGGGCTTTGGCACCCCGACCTTCGGGCACTTATGCGCGGCTGTGCCCGTAGCCTATTCTTGGGACACGGAGGCACCTCGCAAAGTCTTGCACCATTCCGAGTCCGACGGACGAACTTCGCTAGCCCCACCCCCCAAAGCTATAGCCCACCCGTTTATTGGGCATATTTCCGCAGGAGGGATTTGGCGCCCCGACCTTCAGGCGCTTATTTTTGGGTGCGCCTCTTTCCGCAGCCTATTTTAGGCACACGGAGGCCCCTCGCAAAATCTCGCCCCATCCCGAGTCCGGCGGACGAACTTCGCCAGCCCCACCCCCCAAGGCTATAGCCCACCCGTTTATTCGGCATTTTTCCGCAGGGGGGATTTGGCGCACCGACCTTCAGGCGCTTATTTTTGGG
Organism: Citrus medica; assembly: GCA_002013955.2. Lineage (NCBI taxonomy): Eukaryota > Viridiplantae > Streptophyta > Magnoliopsida > Sapindales > Rutaceae > Citrus > Citrus medica. The sequence goes on along the minus strand of MKYO02031425.1, from coordinate 28,812 downwards.
CGTGGCTCTGTCCGCGGCTTATTTTTGGCACACCGAGGCCCCTCGTAACGTCTCGCCCCATTCCGAGTCCGGCGAGCGAACTTCGCCAGCCCCACTCGCCTAGGCTACAGCCTACCAGTTTTTTGGGCATTTTTCCGTAGGGGGGGTTTGGAGGCCCGACCTTCGCCGGCCCCACCCCCCAAGCCTATAGCCCTCTCGGTTTTTGGGCATTTTTACGTAGGGGGCTTTGGCGCCCCGAGCTTCGGGCACTTTACATTTGGGCGCGGCTGTGCCCGCGGCCTATTTTTGGGACACGGAGGCCCCTCGCAAAGTCTCGCCCCATTCCGAGTCAGGCGGACGAACTTTGCCAGCCCCACCACTCAAGGCTATAGCCCACCCGTTTATTGGGCATTTTTCCGCAGGGGGGATTTGGCTCCCCAACCTTCGGGTGCTTATTTTTGGACGTGGCTCTGTCCGCGGCTTATTTTTGGCACATCGAGGCCCCTCGCAATGTCTCGCCCCATTCCGAGTCCCGCGGACGAACTTCGCCAGCCCCACCCCCCTAGGCTACAGCCCACCAGTTTTTTGGGCATTTTTCCGCAGGGGGGTTTTGGCGACCCGACCTTCGGGCGCTTATTTTTGTGCGCGGCTGTGCCCATGGCCAATTTTTGGTGCATGGAGGCCCCTAGCAAAGTCTTGCCCCATTCCGAGTCCGGCGAACGAACTTTGCCAGCCCCACCCCCCTAGGCTACAGCCCACCAGTTTTTTGGGCATTTTTCCGTTGGGGGGCTTTGGAGCCCCGACCTTCGCTTGCTTATTTTTGGGCGCGGCTGTGCCCGCCGCCTATTTTTGGGACACGGAGGCCCCTCGCAAAGTCTCGCCCCTTTCCGAGTCCGGCGGACGAACTTCGCCGGCCCCACCCAAGGCTATAGCCCTCTCGGTTTTTTGGCATTTTTACGTATGGGGCCTTTGGCGTCCCGACCTTCGGGCACTTATTTTTGGGGGCGGCTGTGCCCGCGGCCTATTTTTGGGACACGGAGGCACCTCCCAAAGTTTTGCCCCATTCCGAGTCCAGCGGACGAACTTCGACAGCCCCACCCCCTAAGGCTATAGCCCACCCGTTTTTTGCGCATTTTTTCACAGGGGGCTTTGGCGCCCCGACCTTCGGGCGGTTCTTTTTGCGCGCGGCTGTGCCCGCGGCCTATTTTTGGCATATCGAGGTGCCTCGCAAAGTCTCGCCCCATTCCGAGTCCGGCGGACGAACTTCGCCAGCCCCACCCCCCAAGGCTACAACCCACCAGTTTTTTGGGCATTTTTCCGTAGGGGGGCTTTAGAACCCCGACCTTCGGGCGCTTATTTTTGGGCGCGGTTGCACCCGCGGCCTATTTTTGGGACACGGAGGCCCCTCGTAAAGTCTCTCCCCATTCCGAGTCCGGCGGACGAACTTCGCCAGCCCCACCCCCCAAGGCTATAGCCCACCCATTTTTTGGGCATTTTTTGGCAGGGGGGCTTTGGCGCTCCGACCTTCGGGTGCATCTTTTTGGGCGCGGCTGTGCCCGTGGCCTATTTTTGCCACACGGGGGCCCTCGTAAATTATCGCTCCATTCTGAGTCCGGCGGACGAACTTCGCCGGCCCCACCCCCCAAGGCTATAGCCCTCCCGGTTTTTGGGCATTTTTACGTAGGGGGGCTTTGGCACCCCGACCTTCGGGCACTTATGCGCGGCTGTGCCCGCGGCCTATTCTTGGGACACGGAGGCACCTCTCAAAGTCTTGCCCCATTCCGAGTCCGGCGGACGAATTTCGCCAGCCCCACCCCCCAAGGCTATAGCCCACCCGTTTATTGGGCATTTTTCCGCAGGGGTGATTTGGCGCCCCGACCTTCGGGCGCTTATTTTTGGACGTGGCTCTGTCCACGGCTTATTTTTGGCACACCGAAGCCCCTCGCAACGTCTCGCCCCATTTTGTGTCCGGCGGACGAACTTCGCCAGCCCCACCCCCCAAGGCTACAGCCCACCAGTTTTTTGGGCATCTTTCCGTAGGGGGGCTTTGCAACCCCGACCTTCGGGCGCTTATTTTTGGGCGCGGTTGTGGCCGCGGCCTATTTTTGGCACACGGAGGCCCCTCGCAATCTGTCTCTTATACACATCTCCGCCGGACTCGGAATGGGGCAAGCCTTTGAGAGGTGCCTCCGTGTCCCAAGAATAGGCCGCGGGCACAGCCTGTCTCTTATACACATCTCCGCCGGACTCGGAATGGGGCAAGCCTTTGAGAGGTGCCTCCGTGTCCCAAGAATAGGCCGCGGGCACAGCCTGTCTCTTATACACATCTCCGCCGGACTCGGAATGGGGCAAGCCTTTGAGAGGTGCCTCCGTGTCCCAAGAATAGGCCGCGGGCACAGCCTGTCTCTTATACACATCTCCGCCGGACTCGGAATGGGGCAAGCCTTTGAGAGGTGCCTCCGTGTCCCAAGAATAGGCCGCGGGCACAGCCTGTCTCTTATACACATCTCCGCCGGACTCGGAATGGGGCAAGCCTTTGAGAGGTGCCTCCGTGTCCCAAGAATAGGCCGCGGGCACAGCCTGTCTCTTATACACATCTCCGCCGGACTCGGAATGGGGCAAGCCTTTGAGAGGTGCCTCCGTGTCCCAAGAATAGGCCGCGGGCACAGCCTGTCTCTTATACACATCTCCGCCGGACTCGGAATGGGGCAAGCCTTTGAGAGGTGCCTCCGTGTCCCAAGAATAGGCCGCGGGCACAGCCTGTCTCTTATACACATCTGGCTCTGTCCGCGGCTTATTTTTGGCACACCGAAGACCCACGCAACGTGTCTCCCCATTTCGAGTCCGGCGGACGAACTTCGCCAGCCCCCCCCCCCAAGGCTATAGCCCACCCGTTTAATGGGCATTTTTCCGCAGGGGGGATTTGGCGCCCCGACCTTCGGGTGCTTCTTTTTAGGCGCAGCTGTGCCCGCGGCCTATTTTTGGCACATGGAGGCCCGTCATAAATTATCGACCCATTCTAAGTCCGGCGGACAAACTTCGCCCGCCCCACCCCCCAAGGCTATAGCCCTCCCGGTTTTTGGGCATTTTTACGTAGGGGGGCTTTGGCACCCCGACCTTCGGGCACTTATGCGCGGCTGTGCCCGTGGCCTATTCTTGGGNTTCTAAGTCCGGCGGACAAACTTCGCCCGCCCCACCCCCCAAGGCTATAGCCCTCCCGGTTTTTGGGCATTTTTACGTAGGGGGCCTTTGGCACCCCGACCTTCGGGCACTTATGCGCGGCTGTGCCCGTGGCCTATTCTTGGCACACGGAGGCACCTTGCAAAGTCTTGCCCCATTACGAGTCCGGCGGACGAATTTCGCCAGCCCCACCGCCCAAGGCTATAGCCCACCCGTTTATTGGGCATTTTTCCGCAGGGGGGATTTGGCGCCCCGACCTTCAGGCGCTTATTTTTGGGTGCGCCACTGTCCGCGGCCTAGTTTAGGCACACGGAGGGCCCTCGCAAAATCTCGCCCCATCCCGAGTCCGGCGGACAAACTTCACCAGCCCCACCCCCCAAGGCTATAGCCCACCCATTTATTGGGCATTTTTCCGCGGGGGGGATTTGGCGCCCCGACCTTCAGGCGCTAATTTTTGGGAGTCGCTCTGTCCGCGGCTTATTTTTGGTGCACCGAGGCCCCTTGCAACGCCTCGCCCCATTCCGAGTCCGGCGGACGAACTTCGCCAGCCCCACACCCCAAGGCTATAGCCCACCCATTTTTTGGGCATTTATTCGCAGGGGAGCTTCGGCGCTATGACCTTTGGGCGCTTCTTTTTGGGCGCGGCTGTGCCCGCGGCCTATTTTTGGCACATGGAGGCCCCTTGCAAAGTCTTACCCCATTCTGAGTGCAGCGGACGAACTTCGCTAGCCCCACCTCCCAAGGCTATAGCCCACCCGTTTTTTGGGCATTTTTCCGTAGGGGGGCTTTGGCGCCCCGACCTTCGGGCCCTTATTTTTGGGCGCGGCTCTGTCCGCGGCTTATTTTTGGCACACCTAGGTCCCGCGCAACGTCTCACCCCATTCCGAGTCCGGCGGACGAACTTCGCCAGCCCCACCCCCCGAGGCTACAGCCCACTAGTTTTTTGGTCATTTTTCCGTAGGGGGGCTTTGGAGCCCCGACCTTCGGGTGCGAATTTTTGGGCGCGATTGTGCCCGCAGCCTATTTTTGGCACACTGAGGCCCCTGCAAAGTCTCGTCCCATTGCAAGTCAGGCGGACGAACATCGCCGGCCCCACCACCCAAGGCTATAGCCCTCCCAGTTTTTGTGAATTATTCCGCTGGGGGGCTTTTGGCGACCCGACCATCGGGCACTTATTTTTGGATGCCGCTGTGCCCGCGGCCTATTTTTCGGACACGGAGGAACCACGCAAAGTGTTTCCCCATTCCGAGTCCGGCGGACGAACTTCGCCAGCCCCACCCCCCAAGGCTATAGCCCACCCGTTTTTTGGGCATTTTTCCATAGGAGGGCTTTGGCGCCCCGACCTTTGGACGCTTATTTTTGGGCACGGCTGTGCCCGCAGCCTATTTTCTGTACACGGAGACCCCTCGCAAAGTCTCACCGCATTCTGAGTCCGGCGGACGAACTTCGCCAAACCCACCCCCCAAGTCTATAGCCCATCCGTTTTTTGGGCATTTTTCCGCGGGGGGGCTTTGGCGCCCCGACCTTCGGGTGCTTGTTTTTGGGCGTGGCTGTGCCCATAGCCTATTTTATGCACACAGAGGCCCATCGCAAAGTCTCGCCCCATTCTGAGTCCGACGGACGAACTTCGCCCGCCCCACCCCCAAAGCTATAGCCCACCAATTGTTTGGACATTTTTCCGCAGGGGGGCTTTGGCGCCCCGACCATCGGCCGCTTATTTTTAGGCGCGGCTGCGCCTGCGGCCTATTTTTGGCACATGGAGGCCCATCGCAAAGTCTCGGACCGTTCAAAGTCCGGTGGACGAACTTCGCCAGCAGCACCCCCCAAGGCTATAGCCCACCCGTTTATTGGGCATTTTTCCACAGGGGGACTTTGGCGCCCCGACCTTCGGGTATTTATTTTTGGGCGCGGCAGTGCCCGCGGCCTAGTTTTGGCTCACGGAGGCCCTTAGCAAAGTCTCGACCCATTCCGAGTCCGACGGATGAACTTCGCCAGCCCCACCCCCCAAGGTTATAGCCCACCCATTTTTTGGGGATTTTTCCGCAGGGGGGCTTTGGCGCCCCGACCTTCGGACGCTTATTTTTGGGCACGGTTGTGGCCGCAGCCTATTTTCTGCCCAAGGAGGCCCCTCACAAAGTCTCACCCCATTCCAAGTCCGGCAGACGAACTTCGCTAGCCCCACCCCCCATGGCTATAGCCCACCCGTTTTTTGGGCATTTTTCCGTAGGGGGGCTTTGGCACCCCGACCTTCGGGTGATTATTTTTGGGCACAGCTGTGCACGCAGCCTATTTTTGGCACACAGAGGCCCCTTGCAAAGTCTCGCCCCATTCCAAGTCCGGCGGACGAACTTCACCAGCCCCACCCCTCAAGGCTATAGCCCACCCGTTTTTTGGGCATTTTTCCGCAGGGGGCTTTGGCGCCCTAACCGTTGGGTGCTTATTTTTTGGGCGCGGCTGTGCCCGCGACTTATTTTTGGCACACGGAGGTCCCTAGCAATGTCTCGCCCAATTCCGAGTCCAGCGAACAAACTTCGCCAGCCCCACCCCCCAAGGCTATAGCCCACCCGTTTTTTGGGCATTTTTCCGCCGGGGGCCTTCGGTGCCCCGACCTTCGGGCGCTTATTTTTGGGCGCGGCTGTGCCCGCGGCCTATTTTTTGGGGGCTTTGGCGCCCTAACCGTTGGGTGCTTATTTTTTGGGCGCGGCTGTGCCCGCGGCTTATTTTTGGCACACGGAGGTCCCTAGCAATGTCTCGCCCAATTCCGAGTCCAGCGAACAAACTTCGCCAGCCCCACCCCCCAAGGCTATAGCCCACCCGTTTTTTGGGCATTTTTCCGCCGGGGGCCTTCGGTGCCCCGACCTTCGGGCGCTTATTTTTGGGCGCGGCTGTGCCCGCAGCCTAGTTTCTGCAAACGGAAGCCCCTCACAAAGTGTCGCCCCATTCCGACCCCGGCGGACGAACTTCGCCAGCCCCACCCCCGAAGGCTATAGCCCACCCGTTTTTTAGGCATTTTTCCGCAGGGGGCTTTGGCGCCCCGACCTTCGGGCGATTATTATTGGGCGCAGCTGTGCCCGCGGCCTTTTTTGGCACACGGAGGCCCCTCGCAAAGTCTCGCTGCATTCTGAGTCCGGCAAACGAACTTCGCCAGCCCCACCCCCCAAGGCTATAGCCCACCCATTTTTTGGGCATTTTTCCGCAAGGGGGTTTGGCTCCCCAACCTTCGGGTGGTTATTTTTGGGCGTAGCTGTGCCGACAGCCTATTTTTGGTGCATGGAGGCCCCTAGTAAAGTCTTGCCCCATTCCGAGTCCGGCGAACGAACTTTGCCAGCCCCACCCCCCTAGGCTACAGCCCACCAGTTGTTTGGGCATTTTTCCGTAGGGGGGCTTTGGAGCCCCGACCTTCGCGTGCTTGTTTTTGGGCGCGGCTGTGCCCGCAGTCTATTTTTGGCACACGGAGGCCCCTCGCAAAGTCTCGCCCCTTTCCGAGTCCGGCGGACGAACTTCGCCGGCCCCACCCCCCAAAGCTATAGCCCTCTCGGTTTTTGGGCATTTTTACGTAGGGGGGCTTTGGCGCCCCGACCTTCGGGCACTTTTTTTTGGGTGCGGCTGTGCCCGCGGCCTATTTTTGGGACACGGAAGCACCTCCCAAAGTCTTGCCCCATTCCGAGTCCGGCGGACGAACTTCGACAGCCCCACCCCCTAAGGCTATAGCCCACCCGTTTTTTGGGCATTTTTTCGTAGGGGGCTTTGGCGCCCCGACCTTCGGGCAGTTCTTTTTGCGTGCGGCTGTGCGTGTGGCCTATTTTTGGCATATGGAGGCCCCTCGCAAAGTCTCGCCCCATTCCGAGTCCGGCGGACGAACTTCGACAGCCCCACCCCCTAAGGCTATAGCCCACCCGTTTTTTGGGCATTTTTTCGTAGGGGGCTTTGGCGCCCCGACCTTCGGGCAGTTCTTTTTGCGTGCGGCTGTGCGTGTGGCCTATTTTTGGCATATGGAGGCCCCTCGCACAGTCTCGCCCCATTCCGAGTCCGGCGGACGAACTTCGCCAGCCCCACCCCCCAAGGCTACAACCCACCAGTTTTTTGGGCATTTTTCCGTAGGGGGGCTTTGGAACCCCGACCTTCGGGCACTTATTTTTGGGCGCGGTTGTGTCCCCATTCCGAGTCTGGCGGACGAACTTCGCCAGCCCCACCCCCCAAGGCTATAGCCCACCCGTTTTTTGGGCATTTTTCCGCAGGGGGTATTTGGCGCCCCGACCTTCGGGCGCTTATTTTTGGTCGTGGCTCTGTCCACAGCCTATTTTTGGCAAACGGAGGCCCCTAGCAAAGTCTCGCCCCATTCCGAGTCCGGCGGACGAACTTCGCCGGCCCCACCCCCCAAGGCTATAGCCCACCTGTTTTTTGGGCATTTTTCCGCAAGGGGGTTTGGCTCCCCAACCTTCGGGTGGTTATTTTTGGGCGTGGCTGAGGCCGCAGCCTATTTTTGGCAAACGGAGGCCCCTAACAAAGTCTCGCCCCATTCCGAGTCCGGCGGACGAACTTCGCCCGCCCCACCCCCCATGGCTATACACCACCCGTTTTTTGGGCATTTTTACACACGGGGGCTTCTGCGCCCCAACCTTCGGGCGCTTATTTTTGGGCACTGCTGTGCCCGCAGCGTATTTTTGGCACACAGAGCCCCTCATAAAGTCTCGTCCCATTCCGAGTCCGGCGGATGAACTTCGCCAGCCCCACCCCCCAAGGCTATAGCCCACCCTTTTTTTGGGCATTTTTCCGCAGGGGGGCTTTGGCGCCCCGACCTTCGGGTGCTTTTTTTTGGGAGCGGCTGTGCCCATGGCCTATTTTTGGCACACGGAGGACCCTCGGAAAGTCTCGCCCCATTCCGAGTCCGGCGGACGAGCTTCGCCAGCCCCACCCCCCAAGGTTATAGCCCACTCGTTTTTTGGGCATTTTTCCGTACGGGGGCTTTGGCGCCCCAACCTTCGGACGCTTATTTTTGGGCACTGTTGTGCCCGCAGCGTATTTTTGGCACATGGAGGCCCCTCTCAAAGTCTCATCCCATTCCGAGTCTGGCGGACGAACTTCGCCAGCCCCACCCCCCAAGGTTATGGCCCACCCATTTTTTGGACATTTTTCCACAGGCGAGCTTTGGCGCCCCGACCTTCGGGCGCTTATTTTTTGGCGCGGCTGTGCCCACAGCCTATTTTCTACACATGGAGGCCCCTTGCAAAGTCTCGTCCCATTCCGAGTTCGGTGGACGAACTTCGCCAGCCCCACCCCAAAGGCAATAGCCCACCCGTTTTTTCGGCATTTTTACGCAGGGGGGCTTCGGCGCCCCAACCTTCGGACGCTTATTTTCGGGCACGGCTGTGCCCGCAGCCTATTTTTGGCACACAGAGGCCCCTCGCAAACTCTTGCCCCATTCCGAGTCCGGCGGATGAACTTCGCCATCCCCACCCCCCAAGGCTATAGCCCAGCCGTTTTTTCGGTATTTTTCCGCCGGGGGCTTTGGCGCCCCGACCTTCAGGTGCTTATTTTTGGGAGCGGCTGTGCCCCCGGCCTATTTTTGGCAGATGGAGGCACCTCACAAAGTCTCGGCCCATTCCGAGTCCGGCGGACGAACTTTGCCAGCCCCACCCACAAAGCGTATAGCCCACCCCTTTTTTGGGCATTTTTCCGCAGCGGGACTTTGGCGCTCCGACCTTCGGGCGCTTATTTTTGGGCGCGGCTGTGCCCGCGGCCTATTTTCTGCACATGGAGGCCCCTCGCAAAGTCTCGTCCCATTCCGATTGCAGCGGACAAACTTCACCAGCCCCACCCACCAAGGCTATAGCCCACCCGTTTTTTGGGCATTTTTCCGCAGGGGGGCTTTGGCGCCCCATCCTTCGGGCACTTACTTTTGGGCGCGGCTGTGCCCGTGGCCTATTTTTGGCACACGGAGGCCCCTCGCAAAGTCTCGCCCCATTCCGAGTGCGCCGGACGAACTTCGCCAGCCCCACCCACCAAGCCTATAGCCTACCCCGTTTTTGGGCATTTTTCCGCAGGACGGCTTTCGCGCCCCGACCTTCGGGCGCTAATTTTTGGGTGCGGCTCGGCCCACGGCCTATTTTTGCACACAGAGGCCCCTCGTAAAGCCTCGCCCAATTCCCAGTCCGGCGGACGAACTTCGCCAGCCCCACCCGCCAAGGCTATAGCCCACCCGTTTTTTGGGCATTTTTCCGCAGGGGGGCTTTGGCGCCCCGAACTTCGGGCGCTTATTTTTGGGTACGGCTCTGCCCGCAGCCTATTTTTGGCACACGGAGGCCCCTCGCAAAGTCTCACCGCATTCCCAGTCCGGCGGACGAACTTCGCCAGCCCCACCCCCCAAGGCTATAGCCCACCCGTTTTTTGGGCATTTTTCCGCAGGGGGGCTTCAGCGCCCCGACCTTCGGGCGCTTATTTTTGGGTGCGGCCCTGCCCGCGGCCTATTTTTGGCACATGGACGCCCCTCCCAAAGTTTCGCCCAATTCCCAGTCCGGCGGACGAACTTCGCCAGCCCCAGCCCCCAAGGCTATAGCCCACCCGTTTTTTGGGCATTTTTCCGGTGGGGGGCTTTGTCGGCCCGACCTTCGGGCGCTCATTTTTGGGCACGGCTGTGCCCATGGCCTATGTTTGGCACACGGAGCCCCTCGCAAAGTCTAACCTTATTCCGAGTCCGGCAGACGAACATCGCCAGCCCCACCCCCCAAGGCTATAGCCCGCCCGTTTTTTGGGCATTTTTCCGCAGGGGGGCTTTGGCGCCCCGACCTTCGGGCGCTTATTTTTGGGTGCGGCCCGGCCCGCGGCCTATTTTTGGCACACGGACGCCCCTCCCAAAGTTTCGCCCAATTCCCAGTCCGGCGGACGAACTTCGCCAACCCCAGACCCCAAGGCTATAGCCCACCCGTTTTTTGGGCATTTTTCCGGTGGGGGGCTTTGGCGGCCCGACCTTCGGGCGCTCATTTTTGGGCACGGCTGTGCCCATGGCCTATGTTTGGCACACGGAGCCCCTTGCAAAGTCTAACCCCATTCCGAGTCCGGCAGACGAACATCGCCAGCCCCACCCCCCAAGGCTATAGCCCACCCATTTTTTGGGCATTTTTCCAGTGGGGAGCTTTGGCGCCCTGACCTTCGGGCGCTTATTTTTGGGTACGGTTGTGCCCACGGCCTATTTTTGTCACACGGAGACCCCTCGTAAACTCTGACCCCATTCCGAGTCCAGCATACGAACTTCGCCAGCCCCACCCCCCAAGGCTATAGCCCACCCTTTTTTGGGCATTTTTCCGCAGGGGGGCTTTGGCGCCCCGACCTTCGGGCACTTATTTTTGGGTACGACTGTGCCCACGGCCAATTTTTGGCACACGGAGGCCCCTCGTAAAGTCTCGCCCCATTCCGACTCCGGCAGACGAACTTCGCCAGCCACACCCACCAAGCCAATAGCCCACCCGTTTTTTGGCCATTTTTCCGCAGGGGGCTTTGGCGCCCCGACCTTCGGGCGCTTATTTTTGGGCGCAGCTGTGCCAGTAGCCTATTATTGGCACACGGAGACCCCTCGCAAAGGCTCACCCCATTCCGAGTCCGCCAGACGAACTTCGCCAGCCCCACACCCCAAGGCTGTAGCCCACCCTTTTTTGGGCGTTTTTCCGCAGGGGGGCTTTGGCGCCCCGACCTTCGGGTGCTTATTTTTGGGCGGGACTGTGCCCATGGCCTATTTTTGGCGCACGGAGGCCCGTCGCAAAGTCTAGCCCCATTTCCAGTCCGACGGACGAACTTCGCCAGCCCCACCCCCCAAGGCTATAGCCCACCCGTTTTTTGGGCATTTTTCCGGCGGGGGGCTTTGGCGGCCCGACCTTCTGGCTCTTATATTTGGGCGCTGTTGTGCCCATGGCTTATTTTTGGCCCACAGAGGCCCCTCGCAAAGTCTCGCCCTATTCTGAATCCCGCGGACGAACTTCGCCAGCCCCACCCCCCAAGGCCATAGCCGACCCGTTTTTTCAGCATTTTTCCGGTGGGGGCTTTGGCACCCCGACCTTCAGGCACTTATTTTTGGGTACGGCCGTGTCTGAGGCCAATTTTTGGCACATGGAGGCCCCTCGCAAAGTCTCGCCCCATTCCGAGTCCGGCGGACGAACTTCGCCGGCCCCACACCCAAGGCCATAGCCTACCCATTTTTTGGGCATTTTTTCCGCAGGGGGCCTTTGGCGCCCCGACCTTTGGATGCTTATTTTTGGGCACGGCTGTGACCGCAGCCTATTTTCAGCATACGGAGGCCCCTCGCAAAGTCTCGCCCCATTCCGAGTCCGGCGGACGAACTTCGCCAGCCCCACCCCCCAAGGCTATAGCCCACCCGTTTTTTGGCCATTTTTCCGTAGGGGGCCTTTGGCGCCCCGACCTTCGGGCGCTTATTTTTGGGCGCGGCTGTGCCCGCGGCCTATTTTCTGCACACGGAGGCCGCTCGCAAAGTCTCGTCCCATTCCGATTCCAGTGGACAAACTTCACCAGCCCCACCCCCCAAGGCTATAGCCCACCCGTTTTTTGGGCATTTTTCCGCAGGGGGGCTTTGGCGCCCCAACCTTCGGGCACTTATTTTTGGGCGCGGCTGTGCCCATGGCCTATTTTTAGCATACGGAGGTGCCCGCAGGGGGGCTTTGGCGCCCCGACCATCGGGGGTTTATTTTTGGGTACGGCTGTGCCTGCATCCTATGTTTGGCACATGGAGGCCCCTCGCAAAGTCTCACCCCATTCCGAGTCCGGCGGACGAACTTCGCCAGCCGCACCCCCCAAGGCTATAGCCCACCCGTTATTTTGGCATTTTTCCGGTGGGGGGCTTTGGCGCCCCGACCTTCGGACACTTATTTTTGGGCGCCTGTGCCCGCGGCCTATTTTTGGCACATGGAGGCCCCTCGCAATATCTCGCCCCATTCCGAGTACGGCGGACGAACTTCGCGAGCCCCATCCCGCAAGGCTATAGCCCACCCATTTTTTGGCCATTTTTCTGCATCGGGGCTTTGGCGCCCCGACCTTCAGGCGCTTATTTTTGGGCACGGCTGTGCCTGCGGCCTATTTTCTGAACATAGAGGCCCCTCAAAAAGTCTCGTCCCATTCCTATTCCGGCGGATGAACTTCACCAGCCCCACCCCCCAAGGTTATAGCCCGCCTGTTTTTTGTGCATTTTTCCGTGGGGGGGATATGGCGCCCCAACCTTCGGACGCTTATTTTTAGGCACCGCCATGCCCACAGCCTATTTTTGGCACATGGAGGCCACTCACAAAGTCTCACCCCATCCCGAGTACGGCGGATGAACTTCGCCAGCCCCACCCCCCAAGGCTATAGCCCACCCGTTTTTTGGGCATTTTTCCGCAGGGGGGCTTTGGCGCCCCAACCTTCGGGCACTTATTTTTGGGCGCGGCTGTGCCCATGGCCTATTTTTAGCACACGGAGGTGCCCGCAGGGGGGCTTTGGCGCCCCGACCATCGGGGGTTTATTTTTGGGTGCGGCTGTGCCTGCATCCTATGTTTGGCACATGGAGGCCCCTCGCAAAGTCTCACCCCATTCCGAGTCCGGCGGACGAACTTCGCCAGCCCCACCCCCCAAGGCTATAGCCCACCCGTTTTTTGGGCATTTTTCCGCAGGGGGGCTTTGGCGCCCCAACCTTCGGGCACTTATTTTTGGGCGCGGCTGTGCCCATGGCCTATTTTTAGCACACGGAGGTGCCCGCAGGGGGGCTTTGGCGCCCCGACCATCGGGGGTTTATTTTTGGGTGCGGCTGTGCCTGCATCCTATGTTTGGCACATGGAGGCCCCTCGCAAAGTCTCACCCCATTCCGAGTCCGGCGGACGAACTTCGCCAGCCCCACCCCCCAAGGCTATAGCCCACCATTTTTTTGGGCATTTTTCGGCGGTGGGGCTTTGGCGCCCCGACCTTTGAGCGCTTATTTTTGGGCACGGCTGTACCCGCGGCCTATTTTTGGCACACGGGAGCCGTTCGCAAAGTCTCGCCCTATTCCGTGTCCGGCAGACAAACTTCGCCATCCCCACCCCCCAAGGCTATAGCCCACCCGTTTTTTGGGCATTTTTCCGCAGGGGGGCTTTGGCGCCCGACCTTCGGGCGCTTATTTTTGGGCGCAGCTGTGCCTGCGGCCTAGTTTTTGCACATGGAGGCCCCTCGCAAAGTCTCGTCCTATTCCGAGTCCGGCGGACGAACTTCGCCAGCCTCACCCCCCAAGGCTATAGCCCACCCGTTTTTTGGGCATTTTTCCGCAGGGGGGTTTTGGCGCCCCGACCTTTGGCTGCTTATTTTTGTGTGCAGCTTCTCCCACGTACTATTTTTTGCAGACGGAGGCCCCTCGCAAAGTGTCAACCCATTCGAAGTCCGGCGGACGAACTTCGCCCTCCCCACCCCCCAAGGCTATAGCCCACCCATTTTTTGGGCACTTTTTTCCGCAGGGAGCCTTTGGCGCCCCGACCTTCCGGCGCTTATTTTTGGACGCTGTTGTGCCCGCGGCCTATTTTTGGTACTCAGAGGCCCATCGCAAAGTCTCGCCCCATTCCGAGTCTGGCGGACGAACTTCGCCAACCCCACCCCCCAAGGCTATAGCCCACCCGTTTTTTGGGCATTTTTCCGCAGGGGGGCTTTGGCGCCCTGACCTTCGGGTGCTTATTTTTGGGCGTGGCTGGGCCCGTGGCCTATTTTTGGGACACGGAGGCCCCTCGCAAAGTCTCGCCCCATTCCGAGTCCGGCGGACAAACTTCGCCAGCCCCACCACCCAAGGCTATAGCCCACCTGTTTTTTGGGCATTTTTCCACAGGGGGGCTTTGGCGCCCCGGCCATCCGGTGCTTTATTTTGGGCGTGACAGTGTTCGCGGCCTTTTTTTGGCACACGGAGGGCCCTCGAAAAGTCTCGCCCCATTCCGAGTGCGACGGACGAACTTCGCCAGCCCCACCCCCAATGCTCTAGCCCACCCGTTTTTTCGGCATTTTTCCGCAGGGGGGCTTTGGCGCCCGACCTTCGGGCACTTATTTTTGGGTACGGCTGTGGCCGCGGCCCATTTTTGGCTCACCGAGACCCCTCGTAAAGTCTCGTCCCATTCCGAGTCCGGCGGACGAACTTCGCCAACCCCACCCCCCAAGGCTATAGCCCAACCGTTTTTTGGGCATTTTTCTGCAGGGGGCCTTTGGTGCCCCGACCTTTGGGCACTTAATTTTGGGCGCGGCCGTGCCCTCGGCCTGTTTTTGGAACACGGAGGCCCCTCACAAAGTGTCACCCCATTCCAAGTCCGGCGGACGAACTTCGCCCGCCCCACCCCTAGGTTATAGCCCACCCGGTTTTTGGGTATTTTTCCGCAGGGGGGCTATGGCGCCCCGACCTTGGGGAGCTTATTTTTAGGCGTGGCTGTTTCCGCGGCCTGTTTTTGGCACACAGAGGCCCCTCGCAAAGTCTCGCCCCATTCCAAGTCCGGTGGACGAACTTCAGCCGCCCCACCCCGCAAGGCTATAGCCCACCTGTTTTTTGGGTATTTTTTCCGCAGGGGGCCTTTGGCTCCCCGACCTTCAGGCGTGGCTGTGTGCACGGCCTATTTTTGGTACACGGATACCCCTCGCAAAGTCTCGACCCATTCTGAGTCCGGCAGACGAACTTCGCCAGCCCCACCCCCCAAGCCTAAATCCCACCCGTTTTTTGGGCATTTTTCCCCAGGAGGGCTTTGGCGCCCAGACCTTCGGGCGCTTATTTTTGGCCTCGGCTGTGCCCGAGGCCTATTTTTGGCACGTTGGGGCCCCTCGCAAAGTCTCACCCCATTCCGATTCCGGCGGACGAACTTCGCCAGCCCCACCGCCCAAGGCTATAGCCCACGCATTTTTTGGGCATTTTTCCGCCGGGGGCGTTTGACGCCCCGACCTTTGGGCACTTATTTTTGGGCGCGGATGTGACTGCGGGGCTATTTTTGGCATACGGAGGCCCCTCGCAAAGTCTCACCCCATTCCGAGTCCGGCGGACGAACTTCGCAAGCGCCACCCCCCAAGGCTATAGCCCACCCGTTTTTTGGGCATTTTTCCGCAGGGGGGCTTTGGTGCCCTGACCTTCGGGCGTTTATTTTTGGGCGTAGCTGTGCCAGCGGCCTATTTTTAGCACACGGAGGGCCCTCGCAAAGTCTCACCCCATTCCGAGTCCGGCGGACGAAAAT
>MKYO02031414.1:48817-65997 GCA_002013955.2 Citrus medica | reverse complement strand
TTTTATTCAGAGTATTGTCCTTCCTAGATCAGGCCATTTGGATGAGGTCTCTCATATGGATGTTGCCTTGATTGATTGTATTCTTAGACATCGTCCAGTCGACTTAGGATATACTATTGTCCGAAACATGCTCAGTATACCTAAGTTGATTACTCGTTCCCTTCCATATGGTCATTTCATTACTCGAATCCTTAAATATTTTGATGTACCGATTCAAGAACCGTCGTGTGGACTGTCTAAGGATATAAGGGATATTGTTATTTTCGGCTTAGGCTTTGAGTGGAAAAATGGCACTTAGGTCAAATATACTGAGAACAAGTTTACCTTTCTTGCTCCAAGTTATGATCGGCCACTTAATGTTGTGGTTCCAGCCGATCAGCTACCCATTTTCTCACTCTCATTTCGAGGGCAGTGTAGACGCCGAGATCCTCATGTGATTGCTTCAGCTCCTGGTGCCTCTGCATCCGCTTCATCACCTCCACAGCCTCCTACCTTTAAAGAGGTTACTCTTCAGCAGCTTATGGATGAGGGCGGACACTCTCGGTGTGGCAGACTAAGTTTCAGCAGCAGCAGCAGCAGCAGTTGCTCATTCATGGACAACGCCTTCTCTTTGAGCACTTCAGCATTCCATATCCGTATCCACCACCATCCTCACCACCTCAGTAGTCTCTTATGCTTGTGTTTGGACAGACCTACATTTTATTTACTGCATTATGTTCTTTTATTTTCGACTATATGGATGGTTATTATGCTTTTGGATTATGTATTTGTTTTGGATGATATGGATTTGTTTTGATTGTTTGTTATGGATTATATGGATTTCCTTATTCTTATGGATATTTTTGAACTAATGTGCTTATATTGCGACTTTGATGATTGAAAGAGGGAGTTTGTATTCTTTTTTATGATGAAGTGGGAGAATAATTTAATATGTGTTATAAAAAGTGTTATAAAAATATGCATGTATCCAGGGGGAGTATGCATGTATGCATGGGGAGTCTTTTTAAATAATTTTCAAATTAATTTTTTTAACCTTGCATTGATTAGGGGGGAGCTTTTTTTAACTAGATTAAATTTTTATAATGTGTTTTGTCATCATCAAAAAGGGGAAGATTGTTAGCCTATATGGCTATAGATATTGATTTTGATGATAACAAACCACATGTGTTGATTAAACAAAGATTTATGAATTGCACTTTTACAATAAAAAAAATGTTATGGAATTAAAGTATTTTGGACTAAAATGAAAGTATTTTAAAACCTTTGATATTGTTTTAAAATTTCAGATTTGGACCTATTTGAAACTATTTAAATATTTTAGGTCATTTTATATTTTCACATAGTTTGGGTGAAATCATAATTTCAGAAAGTTTTAGGATTGAGAAAGCATTTTTTAAAAATTCTAAAATTGGACCTATTTGAAAGCTTTCATAACGTTTTGGGCCATAAAATAGTTTTATAAAATTTTGGGGTCAAACTATAAATTTAAAAAATATTTCACTATAGCAGTTACTGTAGCAAGCGGCTAACCGGATCCTGACAAACGGTAGACCGGATTTGGGCAAAATGTTTCTGGAACTTAAACGGCTAACTGGATTTCACAAGCGGCATACCAGATGTTCAGAAATTCAAAATTGTGGCTGTAACGGTAACATTAAGCGGCTAACCGAATATCCATAAATGGTAAGCCGGTTATGACCAAAATTTGCATAACGGCTAGTTTTTTAGCTTAAACTATATAAACTCAAATCTAATTCATTTTCAATCTCTCTAGCAAGTATAAACAAAAAGCACACGAGATATCTTGAGCTCTCAATTTGCAAATCACAAAACATTGAATCATCTTTTGTTCTTCATTTTTTAATATCTACTCTTTGAGTAAGTTTTTGTTGTAACTTTCATTTCTTCATCTTAATTGTAAAAGTTTGAGTGTGTGAGACACTTAAGTGAAGTGATTGGGAGATAATCTCTTTGTTGTAAAGGTTCATTGACACATTGAAGTCAATTGTAAAACGGTTGAAGCTTTGGAAAGGTTCGGATAGTGAAATCCTCAAGCTTGAATCACTTGGAGGCATGGACGTAGGCGGGGATTGCCGAACCACGTAAAAATTCATTTGTTTGTTTCTCTTCTCCCTTACTCATTTGTTATTGTGCTTTTATTAAACTTATTGCTTTCAATTTTATTAAGACATTAGATTGTTTGTTGTGTGGATTAGCTAGGATAATTTTTAAAATACTAATTCACCCCCCCTCTTGGGTTGCACACTTATATTTCAGACAAATCCCTAATGCAAGGAATAAATAAATAACAATATTATTGACACATTGATGTAATAATAAAAGTCCTAACATTTTGTCAGTTGCAATAAAAATGCTTAGGCAAAAAAGAAAAAAAAATCCTAAGTTTCACGTTATTTGTTTCAGCAATCTGAGAAAGCAAAAATCACTTGTTGAAAAAGCTTAATTGCTGACTTTTAGTAATTTTAATCTTTTGTATTTGCTAATTGCTCAATCTCCATAATGTTCTTTCTCTTGTTAAAAATGATTTTTTTTCTTTTGAAATAGTTTAGTTGTTTGGTCACATGAAATTTATAATATATATAAGTTTGTGAAATGATAGAGTCTAAAGAGAAAAATCTTCTGTACTTTTTAGTATTTTTGTACAAGATAAAATTGGAATCATTAATAGGGTTTGGTGAGATAAAATGAGATAATCAAATATCAATACTCTAAATGAGATAATTAGATTCTTAGGCTTTCATAGTTTTTTCTTTTTTAAGACACTAGGCTTTTATAGTTGGAACATCTAAGTCAAAAGCAGATGCCAAACTTGGCCATAGAAATTAGAACATCCTTAATTCAAAAGCCAATACAAAGATGTATTCCTAGTAAGACAAAAATATTTAAAGTGATGAAATTACGGAAGCATTGTGATATCCAATTTTAGTAGGCGCACCAAGTTTAATTAAAATTTAATTAAACAAATAATGAGTAAAAATAAAATGCATAAAAGTAAAGCACACAAGAAGATTTTTACGTTATTCACTACATCCATGGAGCCACGCTCAAATATCGAGTAATTTGCTAGGCTCAAGAGATTACAACATGTTGAAACCTTACACAATATGAGACTCCATCTTAGTGATTGCCACCAACTTATTATAAACTCACCAAGTGTTGATAGGTGGCTTTTTATCTAAATTAAACCATTATTGGTGGTTGGTTGATCTTGGAATTGAGTTGATAACTCCACACTATAAGAAAATAGGCAATAGATGACAGTAAATAGCTGTTATAAAAGGGGATGTATGACAGACAACTTATCTGTCATCTATGTCACTGTCATTAATTCATGACAGAATATTTTTCGTTATGAATTCATGATGATTTTTCACAGTCACATATCTGTCACATAATATTTTAATGAGAAATTAAAATTATTTAAAATTTTGGCATTTTTAAACTTTTTGGCTGTAAATTAGTATTATCTGAATATTAAAATTACTTAAAAGCATTATTTTTTTAATTGTATTGTTATTATTATTTGTGTTGAATTATTATTATTATTATTAGAATTCTCAAATTCTACAAATTTGTTTTTAGAATAAATTAATAAATCTAAAATAAATACAAAATATGATATAAAAAATTAAAGAATCCAATTAATAAAATATGGATATCCATTTAACCATACAATCCATATCATTGAGGTATTCAAGCAACAACAACCCAAAATTTCACAAAATATCCTAAACAGCCGCTCCATTCTTTTGCCATGCCTTAATTGTTGGCCTCAAAATACTAGTCCCGTAACTCCGCATCTTATTCTTGTTCAAGAAAAGAATTACAGCAATAATCAGTTTAACTATGAACGAACATGCATACCTTAATAATAGTTTATAGTCTAATAATTGCACATAGCTATTGTTTTATGAGTTGAACTATCCAATGAAAATATCTATCGTAGCCCCAAACAAAAAAAGAACACAGAAGCTAAAAGAAAGCAAAATTGACAATTTAATTGCCTAATTTAATAAAAGGAGAAAAGAGTTCATCACATGTTTCTATATTGCCAATAAATGTACATGTTACTATATTGCCAATAAATGTAATCAACACATTTTCTTAAGAACTCTATCTCTGCTATATTTTAACATTAGTAATTTTACCGCAAGCCAACAAATAAAAATTAGAAAACCATTTTCACAAATAAAGTATTTGTAACAACACTCAAATTTTGTCAGATGCAATAGGGGTATCCATCTCAAAACTAGTTCTAAAATAGAAGAAAGCAAGGCATTAGAAAGATTATAACTCAATGAAACACATAAAAACATTAAGAAATTATAATTAAACATCAAATAAAAATTCATAGAGCTCAAGCAAAAGAAAGATATCTAAACATTTATTCAAATACCAGATTAAGAATTTCTAAAGTAATCCAATTCGGTCGCCTTGAACAAAATAATTAATGGCACTACCTTATCTAAATTGAAGCACTTTTTAACTGGTGGACCAAATGTGTAGCATAAAAGACCAGACAACATCACAAAAGCCCCATTTTGATAAAACATCATGAAAAACCACACAACAAAGGATTCTAAGCTCGGAGGCGTGGATGTAGGCGGGGTTGCCGAACCACGTAAAAATCCTTGTGTTTGTTTTCTCTTCCCTTACTCTTTTAATATTGTGTTTGATTGAATTTATTGTTTTTGATTTGATTAAGGCAATAGATTGAATTGTTGTGTGGTTTGCTTAGCGTAAGTTTTAAAAACCCAATTCACCCCCCCTCTTGGGTTGCATAACTTGCATTTCATTTTGTATCAGAGCGAGGTGCTCTTGTGTAGACTTAACCGTATAGAGTTAAAGATTCATGGCAACCCATAATGACTCAACCTTTAAGGAAGGACAATCCACAATTAGACCATCGTTCTTTGATGGTAATGACTACCCATATTGGAAAACTAGGATGATAATTTATTTACAAGCTTTAGATTATGAAATTTGGGAAATTGTTTGTGATGGTCAATTTATGCCTTCAACTAAAAACGAAGTCGGGGAAGATATTCCAAAACCTTTACGGGAATGGAATGAATTAGAAAAGAGAAAATCTTCTCTAAATTCCAAAGCTATGAATGCCTTGTTTTGTGCACTAGATAAGAAAGAGTTTCATAGAGTATCTATTTGTGAAAGTGCTAATGAAATTTGGCACAAACTTGAAATGTGTTTATGAAGGCACGAATCAAGTGAAAGAATCTAAAATTAGTAGGTACACTCGACAATATGAATTGTTCCACATGGAACAAAATGAGAGTGTGTATTCTATGTATACTAGATTTACGAACATAGTGAACACTCTAGGAGCTCTAGGAAAGACATTTTCAAATAGCGAGAAACTTAAGAAAATCATTAGGCCGCTACCTAAGGAATGGAGATCAAAAAGGGCTGCCATTGAGGAAGCCAAAAATTTAAATATCTCACCTATTGATGATTTAATTGGTTCTCTTATTTTTTATGAGGAAGACGTGGCAGCCGAAAAAGGCAATGAGGAGAAGAAGAAAAGCATTGCTCTCAAAGTCTCAAAATATGAGAGTGATGAGGAAAGCGAATTGGATGAGGAGGAGATGGATATGCTGGCTAGGAGGTTCAAAAATTTTTTTAAGAAATTCGGTGAGCGAAGAAAATTTAGAGATCTCAAGAACCGAAAGGAGAAGAAGGAAGTAATCAAATGTTATGAGTGCAAGAAGCCTACCCATATAAGATAAGAATGCCCTCTTCTCAACAAGCTCAAGAAAAAAGCAATGGTAGCCACATGAGATAATAGCGATGAGGAAATAAGTGATGATGAAGAGCATTAAGAAATGACAAATCTGTCTCTCATGGTAATTGAAGATGAATCAGATGATGAACTTGATGAGGTAAATGATCTTCCTACTTATGATGAATTACATGATGCGTTTAAAGAATTGTATGATGAGTGGATGAAAATTGATAAAACAAATGCACGTCTTAAAAGGAAAATGGTAGAGCTCACAAATGAAAATGAATCTCTAAGTGCAAAGATTATATGCCTAGAATTAGATAATAAAACATTGCATGATAAAGTTGCATTATCAAATAAGAAATGTAGCACTCCACACAAGCATTTAAAATCATATGTAGATGACTTGAAAAATGAAAAGGATGCTTTACAAAAATGCAATGATTAGTTAAATGAAAAGATTAATGGACTAGAAATAGAGAATAAAACTTTGCATAATAGAGTTACATTTTCAAATGAGAAACCAAGCACTTCACATGCGCATCTAGAGCCACATGTAGATGATTTGAAAAAGGAAATTGAAATGCTCAAGAAAAAGAACCTTGAACTTAGTGATGTTGTGTTAAAACTCACAAATGGGCAAACGATGTTGGATAACTTGCTTAATTCACAAAATTGTGTGTTTGACAAATGAGACATTGGTTATAAGCCAAATTTGAAACAAAAATATTAAAAGAGTTATTTTATTAAAACTACCTCCATTAATGATCAAATTGTATGCCATTATTGCAATCAAAATGATCACATGAAGCTTAGATGTCTAGTTAAAAGAAATGCATATTATGGAGTAACATGTATTTGGGTTCCAAAGGAACCATTGCTAACACTCAAGGACCCAAGAATATTTGGGTACCAAATCACACAACTTGAAATTTTTTTTTTGTAGGTACCATAATTAAGGAATGGTGGAGAGTTCCTTGATGAAACTTGTGAGGATTATCACTTGATCATGGTCTAAGCAAAAATATTGAGGCAAGATGATTTAATTGTTTTGGTAACAATTATTGCCTTATTGATTATAAGTGAAGGTCTCTTAATCTTAGTAAGTATTTCATATTTTGTCATAACATTAAGTGCATTAGCATGAAGTGGATAAGTTTATCTTGCCTATTTATTATGTTGAGTGGATCATGAAAAATGGATAGTAGCTTGAATTTGTGAAAGTATACTTGTATGTTTACTTGATTGAATTATCATTGTATATAACATTGAGTGCTTTATCATGATGCATGGTTATATATACATGTTGATAGCTTGTCAACTCATCATGATGTATTTGTTTGATTTTAATGATTATTAATGCCTAATCATGATAAATGAGTAATATGCTTGAATTATTAATCTTTGAATGCTTATATGTTTCGTGATTGTGTAAAATATATACATGATGGATGAATTATATGTGTGATTTAATCATGTCTTAAATATTTATAATTATGATTCATGCATTAAAATGGCTTTTGAGATGTTTCGGGATCACGAAATGACCTTGGAATCAATCAAATCAGCCGGAAAGCGATCATTTGTCCAGAAGGGCAGCAAGGAGGCGGCTAGCCACCTGGCCCACGCGGGTAGCTGTTTGGGCACTGTCCAAACCCGAGAGCAAGCGGCTAGCCGCTTGCCCCCATGCGGTTAGCCACTTGGTCACTGGTTTAAGGGATTTCCCCCCTCTTTTTCATGTGTTCTTCAACCTCTCTCCATTCTCTCTCAAAACCGAACATATCCCCTCCATTTCCACTTAAAATTTCTTCATTTCTCACTCTTTTTCATGCCAAGATCAAATCTTTCAAACCACTACCCATGCATTTAACCTTCATTAAACACTTCTCAATCATTATTTCTTCACTTGTTCCTCTTTCTCTCTCTCACGCGTGAATAATGCTTCTCCATTTCTCTCTCAAATTTCTTCATCTTTCACTCATTTTCTTGTTAAAATCAATCATTCAAATTATTATTCATCCATTACTCTTTAAATTTTCACTCTCAAAACAACATTTCATCAACTCTCCACATAAAACCCAAAATTAAAAACCTAATTCTACTCGTTTCTCTCTCTTCATTTTCAAGCTTCCTTTAGCCCATTTTTTATCCAATCTAAATCATATATTAGCTTTATTCATCTCTAGGATCGATTTTCTTGGCTCAAACACGTCCACTCCTCTCATTATTTTACAAAACCGAATTTGTGCATTTTAGGTATTTTAAATTACTACTTCCATAAACCACTCGGCTCAGCCCGAGTGGCCAGGGCTGTTGCCCTCCAACTTGGAGGGCAGCAGTTCGAACCCCCACAAAAGCATTGTGGGGGTATTTTCTTTCTCAATTAATTTGAGTGAAGGTAGTCTTCTCCCTTACCCATGAGTGAGGAGTAGACATCCCTCGAATATTTGTGAGGGTTAAAAATCTGGGCAGAGCTCCATTAGCATTGATGTAAGTTGGTCCCAGTAATTGTCTGATTTGTAAATATCAGTTATAGTCTCATGTAATATGAGTTGTAATCTGAGCAATAGTCTCATGTAATAAAAAAAAAAATTACTACTTCCATAGTGTGGTCACCTTATGGATTTTACCTTGGTTCTCTATTCAATTATGCGCCTACATTTTCATATGCATTGTTGTTTTTATTTATGGATTGAGGATGATAATTGTTATGTTATAACTCTTTAATTAATTGCATGCTTAATTTTTATATGTTTCTTGATTAATCATTGAGATGTTCTTTTTGGTATAAGCATGGATTTATAGTACTTTTGATGATTGATGATTATATGTGTGTTGCTTGATGAATTGATGAAGTTGTTGGTTTGTTATAATTGTTTAAGCTTATATGGAAGTGTTTTTAACCATGTTGCGTATTTGAGGATTTGTTCATTTTAAGGGGAGACTCTGCCAAAATTTTTGCTCGCACAAAATTGGTAATATCTTTATCGAATTATTTTTTATGATCTTGTTTCGATTGCATCTATCTATTTTTTTTTATGAAGGGGAAGATAAATATGATATGTTTTTGGATAAAATCATTTTGGTTAAAATTTTAAATTGGCCATATATTTAGGGGGAGCATACAATGTGATTTTCGATAATATGAGTTTTGAAATTTTTTGTTGTCTAAAGGGTGAGACAAAATAATAAATCATTTCGATGTTGTCAAAATGAGGAGAATAATATGCACTTTCAGTATTCTTTTGATGGTTGATATGTGATTATGGTGATGATTTTGAGATATGATGATGATTTGATTACATGATTTTTATGAGTTGTTGATTTGGTAATTGATGGAATGATGGTTCATGATTATTTTATGGTTAATTGGATGTTTGGTTATTATATGTTTCGCGATTAACCATTGACATATTATCAGTCTTAGCATGAATTTATAGTAATTTTGATGATGAAGGGGGAGAGATCATGTATTTTGAATATGGAGATATATAATATGTATTTTCATCTTGAAGTATTTGTGCATGGTTTTGAAATATTAAGGGGGAGCTTACAAATTGTTATAGATCATATATTCAGGGGAGTTTATCTTTAAATTTTGATTTATATATTGAATTATATATGCCATGTATTAAGGGAAGTATAAATGCCAAAACACATGAGATGTTTGTCATCATCAAAAAGGGGGAGATTGTTAGCCTAAAGGGCTACACATTATGTAATTTTGATGATAACAAACATGTGTCTTAAGTGATTTTATAAATATTGTATTTCACATTTCACTATTTCTTGAAGAATAATATTTATGATGAGGTGAATAGCGTGAAATCAAGCTCAAGACACTCAATGGACAACAGCGCGATCAAGAATAAAGTTTAGAGCTCAACGGACTAATTATTTCGATAAATTCTTATAAAGCCGGTATGATTTAATTGATGCATGATTTAGCATTTGAGAAGCTCAAGAGATTTATTTAAATGATTACTTTTCATAAACTAAAAGGTTTTATTTTTGTAAGGTAAAGTATTTTGTGGATTTGAGTAATTTGGACTTAAATGAAACGTTTTGCAATCTTTAATTTTAATAAGTATTATGTTGAATTTCGGAGTTGGACCTTTTCCCAAACAATTGAAATGTTTTGGGCCATACTATAATTTATGAATATTTTGGACTAAAGTCAAAGGTTTTCAGAACTTTGAAAAATATGGGTATTATGATAACATTTTGAAAAAGGACCTCTTTGAAAAATAATAATATATTTGGGATCATATCATAATTTCAGAAAGTTTTGAAATGACAATCATTATTTAGAACTTCTAAAATTAGACCTATTTGTAAAGTTTTATAACATTGTGGGCCATAATATAATTATAGAAAGTTTGGGGCAAAAGTATAATTTTAGTGCACAGTATTACTGCAGCAAAATTCAAAAATAACGGTAATATCACAGCTACAAGCGGCTAGCCGGATAAATCAAGCGGTTAACCGCTTGGTTACGGAAATTTGTCTATAACGGCTAGTTTTCGGGCTTTAACTATAAAAACTCAGCTCCAACTTCATTTTAAGGACTACTGCAAGCATAAACAAGATCATATAACATATATTGAGCTTCCAATTCGCAAATCATCATTTATTGATCATCATTGAGTTATAATTTTTTTATCCACTCTTAAAGAGAGTTTCATTGATGTAATTTTCATTTCTCATCAAATCGTGAGTGTACAAATGTCAGAAACACTTGGGGTAAAGAGATTGGGGAGATAATCTCTTGATTGTAAAGGTCCATTGACACCTTGAAAGTCAATTGTAAACATTTGAAGCCTTTGGAGGCTTGGATAGTGAAATCCTCAAGCCGGGTAAGCTTGGAGGCGTGGACGTAGTCGGGGTTGCCGAACCACGTAAAAATCCTTGTGTTTGTTTTCTCTTCCTTACTCTTTTAATATTGTGCTTGATTGAATTTATTATTTTTTATTGATTAAGGCAATAGATTGAATTGTTGTGTGGTTTGCTTAGCATAAGTTTTAAAAACTCAATTCACCCCCCTTCTTGGGTTGCATAACTTGCATTTCAACTACCTTATCTAAAGTGAAGCACTTTTTAACTAGTGGACCAAATGTGTAGCATAAAAGACCAGACAACATCACAAAAGCCCCACTTTGATAAAACATCATGAAAAACCACACAATAAAGGATTCTAAATTCTCAACAATATTTACAAATAAACCTTTCAACATTTCAGTTTAAGAATTAATGAGCTACCTACTAGAAAACTAGCATAAAAAAAACTCAAACATACAAAAAACAATCTAGTGCTTTCTAGTTCAAGCAAATTAAAAAAAAAACTATGGAAGATATAAGATTCACAAGCTTTGTGGATTTAATTCTATATTTCAACTAGACTAAGGCCATTACAGTGGGATGGCTTCTTTAATAACATACATTAAAGTCACGAAGTACCACACATAGTACAAAGTGTGACGAACGATGAATTTAAATGCTTTGGCTCATTGTCTGCAGCTATTTTCTGCAGCTATTATAATCTTGATCGTATTTTACGATATATATATATTTAGCACTACCACTGGATTTCTATTTTGATTGTGCACACAATATTCTAGTTCTGATTATGTTCTTAGCAGGGTCATTAGAAGTATAGGTGACAATATGTGACATGAGCTAACTTTTATTTTTATTGTGTATATATGATATACAATTTGTTTTCGTGATTAATTACGCTTTTGAAATTCTAAATAAATTATGAATTTATATCTTTCTATTATAAAATGCATTTTGTAAAATTTATGATTTTTAATATATGTATTGATAAGAAAAGGGCTTGCATTATTTTTTGAACTTGATAATTGTAGTGAGTGGCAATGGTTTTACTTACCAAATTGACAGTGCACTCCTTGTCATTACGTTTTGGAGATTGAGTAACTTATTGAGAGGTGCGCTTATCTTTGGACCTAGAAATTTATTTATTTTTGTTAGTAGAATAAGAGGAGAATGAACTTTTGTTTCCTTTAAGTTTGTTTATCTTCCGAACTTGCAATTGGAGAGTTTTGAGACTTTGTTATATTTATGGCTTTGCAAAAAGGAAAATCCTTAGTATTAGGCTAGTGGATTTGTTTGAATAAACTTTGGCTCATTTCTATTTGAGGCTTTTGTGAAGGATTATTATTTATAAGTAACCTCCTTTACCACATGCTCCACATGTGTTGGATTTAGGATATTACAATTTGCCTCAAGTGAGGATGTTGTTTGTGTAGTTTTCATTGGTAACGTATCAATACTAGACTTAAATAAATCAAAGATGAACTTAGAAAACGGTAAAAGAGGCTATAAATAAGGTTAAAATTCTCAAATTTGAAATTAATTCGTATGACTTGAAAATTGAACAAATTAGCCATAAATTTGTTTCAACCATCGAAGATAGTTTTAAACAAATTTTAAGTTCAACAAAACCTTGACCCAATGTTTAAGAAAGTTAATGGTAATTTCCTAAATGTACATTTTATCAAGCTAATATATTTTCCTTTCATACACGAGCAAAGTGCATGATTGTTCATGGAATATATAACATATTCATAATTTATATAGAGGTGGAAAAATGGGTTAATGGATTGTGTTTATGTCATATCAAAATTTAAGCCTACTCAAGCACAGTCTATTTAATAATTGCATCAAACAATATAAATCCTAGTTAACTTGAGAAGACTATTAATTGGATTTACATTAGCATGATCAATTTAATAATTAAATCAAATTTTAATTGTGTCAAGTAAATGAGTAAGAAAATAAACAAGATAAAATTACTGGGGAAAAAAACTTTGAATGAAGTAGCTGCGGTAAAGTTGTCAAGGTGTTTAATAGAAAGAGAGAAGTAAATAGTAATTCATCCAAAAATATAGGCCCAATCAACATTTTTCTTTGTTCTAATAGAAATATTCAGTCAATAATGATTTATTAATATAGTTTATGATTGCCTAACCCTTTCCCTTTAAATGAAAAAAAAATTAACATATTTTACGAAATGTTAAAATGATTAGCCAGCTGTAAGGTAATAAGAATAGAGTTATCGAATTTTTTATTATTATTTCTTTTTGAATGGGAATAATTGGACATTTGAAAGCATATAATTACGAAAAATAGTCTAAGAAAACAAATCAGAGTTTCTGACAAATAAAACAAATTTATAAGTTTAAGAATTGAAATTAAGGGAAAAGGTTTTGTGGAGCAAATGATTTTAAGATCGTTCTCCATTTTTTCATAAAAAAAAAACTTTTAGAGAGCAATGATGGTTCTAACTTCTAACTACCTTTTGTTATCAACTATTTTTAGTGACACTTGTACGAAAGTTGGTTTTCTTCATTTCAAAAAAAATGTCTTTTAATTAGGGAAGTTTTAAATTTTTTCCTTAATTTAGTTTGTTTTTCCATTATATATAAGACACAATTGAAGGAATATGTAAATTAAACATTATTTTAGCAAGAGAGAAGAGAAAAAGAGTAATTAAAATCATGAAGAAGTTCATTGTTCTCATTCTTTTCTTCACTTTTTTTCTATGTCTTATGAATCTTTCTCAAGGTAAATATAGTATCCCAAAAAGTTATTTTTAAATTTGTTTTAATATGAGAATACTCACATTTTAACGATTTTTATGTTTCTTTTCAAAAAAAGGACAACTAAAATTCTGTACTAAACACATGACAATTCCTGGCGTTTGTCCCAAGGATCCTAAGGAAGCAGAATTTGTGTGCCTTAAAGCCTTCTTCGATAAATATGGAGCAACAAAGAGCCCAGATAATTGTCTATGCAAACCATCAACTGGCAACCAGCACATCTGCCAGTGTGACATTATTTGCGATCCACCACCACCTAAACGAACTTAATTATGGTGTCCAATAGTATGAAGAATGAAGATCACTAAATCTATGATATCGATATTAACCTATTGTTAAATCATAGATAGATAATGATACGGTGGTTTGTAATAATAAATGAAACAATAATAGATAGATAATCGCTGTGGTTGAGAAACATTTGTATATGAAACAATGGGTAATTTCACTACAATGTCGGATTACTAAAAAGAAACATTGCTTTTATACTATTGAATATTAATAAATCCAGTCGAATAAGTTTTCTTTTAATCCTAATAACCATGTTAAAAACAAAACTTCTAATTAAGATATAAAACTTTTTGTGTGTGCCTTTTTCTTCCCCCTTAAACAACTAATAACTTAAGGGTAAAGTTTCAGTGTCGGGCCTCAATGCCTAGCATTGTGCCAATTTTTATTTGTAGCTGTTGGATTCAAGTAAAATGAGTCCAACGGTTGAGATTAAATTAAAAATAAAAAGTAACCGGTTACTTGTTAAATGGTTGCTGAAATCCATTACATTTTCCCTCCTTCAAATCTCAAACATCTCTTTCACCTCTCTTACTATCACTCTCTGATACTGATTTGTCTCTTGGATTGTTTACTAATCACATAAAATTGAAGCTACCGTGTAACACACAGCGAACAACAAGTCGAATCCATCAATTAGTTGGTGTCATATTGAGCTGTTTTCTTTCATTTTTCAGTTAAAGACAATGTAATGATGATTCTTGTGTTTTTGGGGTGACTATTGAAAATGATATGTGAAAGAATTAAGGGTTTATGTGCTATATTAAATTGTTTATGATATGTGAAATAATTAAGGATTTATAGGCTGATAGGTTGTGAGAATTATCATGATGACTTTAGGTTTCTTTGCCTCTTCTAAGAATTGTACTATATCCCACAAGTGCCACTTACATCAATACGATGTACCTCCATGTCTTGAAAGGTAGTATGAAGAATAAAGATCACTAAATCCTTGATATCTATATTAACCTATTTTTAAATCATAGATAGAATCTAATACGGTGGTTTGTAATCATAAATCATAATATTTAGTTACTATGGTCGAGAAATATTTAACTAATTAGTTACTAGGGTTGAGAAATAGATGTATATGAAACATGGGTAAGTTCATTACTATGTCGGATTACTAAAAAAGAAAAATTACTTATACACTATTGAATAAATCCGGTCGAATAATTTTTCTTTTAACCCTAATAATGATGTTAAAAAAGAAAAAAAAAGAAAAACAAATACTTCTAATTAAGATTTAGACCTTGTGTGTGCGTTTTTTTTTAACAATCAATAACTTCATTATAATTAAAGTGCGCACAAACGTTCTAAAAGGTCATCCAACCAAATAACAGAATTTAAAAGAGCTAACTTGGCTAGTACATGGCTTGAACTATTTAAAATTACACAAAATATGATGAATTTGAAAAGCATATCGTCGTTCCATGGGTTGTAAAATATCAGCAATAACTTAGCAAATACTAACTACGAAAATAGTAGCAACCCTAACATACCCATGACAATCACACATCACCGCACCTAAACCCATGACATTATGCGCACAATCAACAGTGATGATGCCAGCCTCACATTGAAACTTTGAGACCCACGTTCAGTTTAAGATTTCAATTTCCCAACATATTTTTTTTCCTTTTTTAAAAGAGGATCATTTGATTTCACCCCATTCCACATATTAAATATACTTGCTATATTCCTACCAATATACGTAGTAATCTCTAAGTACCTATGACTAGACAAATCCCTAATGCAAGGAATAAATAAATAACAATATTATTGATGCACAGATGTAATAAATAAAAGCCCTAACATTTTGTCAGTTGCTATAAAAATGCCTAGACAAAAAAGAAAAAAATCCTCAATTTCTCGTTATTTGTTTCAGCAATCTGAGAAAGCAAAAATCACTTGTTGAAAAAGCTTAATTGCTCACTTTTAGTAATTTTAATCTTTTGCATTTGCTAATTGCTCAATCTCCATAATGTTCTTTCTCTTGTTAAAAGCTATCAAGGGAACCATTTTAGCAATCCAAGCGATGGATAGACCTTTCTAAACTTGCTCATTTATTTGGTTTTGGATATGGAATTGATGTTGTTCGCTGCCAATGAAGAGATTTGATCAAATTGTTTCTAAAAGAATAAAATTGTTATTTTTTTTCTTTTGAAAAAGTTTAGTTGTTTGATCACATGAAATTTATAATGTATATAAGTTTGCAAAATGATAGAGTCTAAAGAGAAAAATCGTATGTACTTTTTAGTATTTTTGTACAAGATAAAATTGGAATCATTAATAGGGTTTGGTGAGATAAAATGAGATAATCAAATATCAATATTCTAAACGAGATAATTAGATTCTTAGGCTTTCATAGTTTTTTCTTTTTTAATACACTAGGCTTTTATAGTTGGAACATCTAAATCAAAAGCAGATGCAAAACTTGGCCATAGAAATTAGAACATCCTTAATTCAAAAGCCAATACAAAGATGTATTCCTAGTCAGACAAAAACTTTTATAGTGATGAAATTAGAGAAGCATTGTGATATCCAATTTTAGTAGGCGTACCAAGTTTAATTAAAATTTAATTAAACAAATAATGAGTAAAAATAAAATGCATAAAAGTAAGCACACAAGAAGATTTTTACGTTATTCACTACATCCATGGAGCCACGCTCAAATATCGAGTAATTTGCAAGGCTCAAGAGATTACAACATCTTGAAACCTTACACAATATGAGACTCCATCTTAGTGATTGCCACCAACTTATTATAAACTCACCAAATGTTGATAGGTGGCTTTTTATCCAAATTAAACCATTATTGGTGGTTTGTTGATCTTGGAATTGAGTTGATAGCTCCACACTATAAGAAAATTGGCAATAGATGACAATAAATAACTGTCATAAAAGGGGATGTATGACAGACAACTTATATGTCATCTATGTCACTGTTATTAATTCATGACAGAATATTTTCCGTCATGAATTCATGATGATTTTTCACAGTCACATATCTGTCACACAATATTTTAATGAGAACTTAAAATTATTTAAAATTTTGGCATTTTTAAATTTTTTGGCAGTAAATTGGTATTATCTGAATATTAAAATGGGAAATTATCATTCGTATACCCTATAATTACTCTATTATCAAAAACACTACAACACTTTGAGGGTGTATCAATCGTCCACCCTTAGTTGACAAAATGTATCAACCGACCACCAAACCGTTAGTTGCCGTTTGAAAGTTAACAGAATTACAGTGAATTGACGATTTTACCCTTAAATTCTTTTTTTATCACTTGTATACCCTTAAATTCTTTTTTTATCACTTGTATACCCTTAAATTCTTTTTTTATCACTTGTATACCCTTAAATTATCACTTGTATCGTATGAAAAGACCAAATTACCCTTCTGACGTCATCATACTTAAACGGCAACTAACGGTTTGGTGGTCAGCTGATACATTTTGTCAACTTAGGGTGGACGATTGATACACCCTCAAAGTGTT
>MKYO02031414.1:32903-47005 GCA_002013955.2 Citrus medica | reverse complement strand
GATGTTTAGCACCACCATTGGATTTCTATTTTGATTGTGCATACAATATTCTGGTTCTGATTATGTTCTTAGCAGGGTCATTGGAAGTATAGGTGACACTATGTGACATGAGCTAACTTTTTTTTTATTGTGTATATACGATATACAATTTGTTTTTGTGATTAATTACGCTTTTGAAATTCTAAATAAATTATGAATTTATATCTTTCTGTTATAAAATGCATTTTGTAAAATTTATGATTTTTAATATATGTTTTGATAAGAAAAGGGCTTGCCATATTTTTTGAACTTGATAACTGTGGTGAGTGGCAATGGTTTTACTTACCAAGTTGACAGTGCACTCCTCGTCATTACTTTTTGGAGATTGAGTAACTTATTGAGAGGTGCGCTTATCTTTGGACCTAGAAATTTATTTATTTTTGTTAGTAGAATAAGAGGAGAATGAACTTTTGTTTCCTTTAAGTTTGTTTATCTTCCGAACTTGCTATTGTGCAAATTTTATTGAACTCGCAAGCGCACGAATCTATTGTAGAATATATCAATGATGATGAGTGTCGATCCCACGAGGAAGTGGATTTTAATTGTTCGTAGAATTAATTTTCTATGTGGGTGGTTGGATTTGTGGTGAAAATGATTTGGACTATCCTAAAATTTGAATTAAATGGCTAGAATAAATTGAAGAGAAATCTATTGAAATGAAGCGCTTGGGTATCTAGATCTGCATCAACATGCACCATGGGCTAAATATTCCTTATTAGTGCCAATTAAATCATGAGGGGGGAATCCACACCTCATCTACCACACTCTAATCAATATGGTGCTAAGGGCTTATCGTACCAAATAATAATAACCTTGTACTAGGGAGCCGGTGAAACCAGGGCGGTATATAGACAAGATTATTACTATTTGTCGACGAAAAGTCAAAATATCCACAAAAATTAGAAGGGAAGAGAAAATAAATTTACCAAATAAAGCCCATGGCACATGTTGAAACTTCACCTTCAACCCAGGCTTAAAAGTTAATTAGCTACTCATAATTTAACTAGGGACAAAATGGAAATTTATTAAAATACGTAGAAAATACAAGATGGAGAAGGAATTACAAAAAATTGAACTAAAAAATGATTTCAGGGATACCCAATTAGGGGGGAGAGCCCCTTTTTTATGATACATTGAGTAAATCATGGCCATCGGATTAAGAACATTTCAGACGCTCAGGA
The DNA here is from genome assembly GCA_002013955.2 of Citrus medica. NCBI lineage: Eukaryota > Viridiplantae > Streptophyta > Magnoliopsida > Sapindales > Rutaceae > Citrus > Citrus medica. Next base: position 45,785 of record MKYO02031414.1, on the reverse strand, counting down.
TTGCGCCACGTCATCAGTCAACAGTACGCGGTTTAACCTCACGGTTTGAACAATGACGCGGTTTGAACAGTAACGCGGTTTGGTTGTAAGTTATCCTATGTATATGCATGTACCGTACGCACAATTTTTGGTCCACTGATATGCTGCCACGTCACCGATCAACAGTACATAAGAATTTTAGTCCAATAGAATTGTGACACCTCATCAGTCAATGCCACATTATCGTTCAATGCCACGTCATCAATCCATCTATGTGAATAGTATCGTGAACAGTAACGTGGACAGTATCGTACATGTGAATAATACCGTACATGTGAACAGTGCCATTTTTCCTTTTATGCTCCTCCTAAGATTTTCGACTGTCCGGAGTTCAAAAGTGATGTCCGTTTTGCTGTCTGATCTCTCGTCTATTGTGAAATGACCATGATGCCCCTAAAATATATAAAATACTTAATTAAAATAAAACACACATAATTAAATCACAAGAAGCTTAAATACATAAAACTAAGGATGTTTAGTAAGACTTGAAATGTAAAATGACGATTTTCTCCGTTATAAATATACATTTTCTAACACAACACTTGCAATTGGAGAGTTTTGAGACTTTGATATATTTATGGCTTTGGAAAAAGGAAAATCCTTAGTATTAGGCTAGTGGATTTGTTTGAATAAACTTTGGCTCATTTCTAATTGAGGCTTTTGTGAAGGATTATTATTTATAACTAACCTCCTTTACCATGTGCTCCACACGTGTTGGATTTAGGGTATTATAATTTGCTTCAAGTGAGGATGTTGTTTTTGTAGTTTTCATTGGTAACTTATCAATACTAGACTTAAATAAATCAAAGATGAACTTAGAAAACGGTAAAAGAGGCTATAAATAAGGTTAAAATTCTCAAACTTGAAATTAATTCGTATGACTTGAAAATTGAACAAATTAGCCATAAATTTGTTTCAACCATCCAAGATAGTTTTAAACAAATTTTAAGTTCAACAAAACCTTGACCCAATGTTTAAGAAACTTAATGGTAATTTCCTAACTGTACATTTTATCAAGCTAATGTATTTTCCTTTTATACACGAGCAAAGAGCATGATTGTTCATGCAATACATAACCTATTCATAATTTAAATAGAGGTGGAAAAATGGGTTAATGGATTGTGTTTATGTCGTATCAAAATTTAAGCCTACTCAAACACAGTCTATTTAATAATTGCATCAAACAATCAAAATCCTAGTTAACCTAAGATGACTATTAACTGGATTTACATTAGCACGATCAATTTAATAATTAAATCAAATTTTAATTGTGTCGAGTAAATGAGTAAGAAAATAAACAAGATAAAATTACTGGGGAAAAAAACTTTGAATGAAGTAGCCACGGTAAAGTTGTCAAGGCGTTTATTAGAAAGAGAGAGAAGTAAATAGTAATTAATCCAAAAATATAGGCCCAATCAACATTTTTCTTTGTTCCAATAGAAATATTCAGTCAATAATGATTTATTAATATAGTTTATGATTGCCCAACCATTACCCTTTAAATGAAAAAACATTAACATATTTTACGAAATTTTAAAATGATTAGCCAGCTGTAAGGTAATAAGAATAGAGTTATCGAATTTTTTATTACTATTTCTTTTTGAATGGGAATAGTTGGACATTTGAAGGCATATAATTACGAAAAATAGTCTAATAAAACAAATCGGAGTTTTTGTAAAATAAAACAAATTTATAAGTTTAAGAATTGAAATTAAGGGAAAAGGTTTTGTGGAGCAAATGATTTTAATTAGGGAAGTTATAAATTAGAGAGCAATGATGGTTCTAACTTCTAACTACCTTTTGTTATCAACTATTTTTCGTGACACTTGTACGAAAGTTGGTTTTCTTCATTTCCAAAAAAAAAGTCTTTTAATTAGGGAAGTTTTAAATTTTTTCCTTAATTTAGTTTGTTTTTCCATTATATATAAGACACAATTGAAGGAATATGTATATTAAACATTATTTTAGCAAGAGAGAAGAGAAAAAGAGTAATTAAAATCATGAAGAAGTTCATTGTTCTCATTCTTTTCTTCACTTTTTTTCTATGTCTTATGAATCTTTCTCAAGGTAAATATAGTATCCCAAAAAGTTATTTTTAAATTTGTTTTAATATGAGAATACTCACATTTTAACGATTTTTATGTTTCTTTGCAAGAAAAGGACAACTAAAATTCTGTACTAAACACATGACAATTCCTGGCGTTTGTCCCAAGGATCCTAAGGAAGCAGAATTCGTGTGCCTTAAAGCCTTCTTCGATAAATATGGAGCAACAAAGAGCCCAGATAATTGTCTATGCAAACCATCAACTGGCAACCAGCACATCTGCCAGTGTGACATTATTTGCGATCCACCACCACCTAAACGAACTTAATTATGGTGTCCAATAGTATGAAGAATGAAGATCACTAAATCTACAATATCGATATTAACCTAGTGTTAAATCATAGATAGATAATGATACGGTGGTTTGTAATAATAAATCATAATATTTACTTAAGTAATTACTCGCTATGGTTTAGAAACCTTTGTATATGAAACAATGGGTAATTTCACTACAATGTCGGATTACTAAAATGAAAAATTGCTTTTATACTATTGAATATAAATAAATCCAGTGGAATAAGTTTTCTTTTAATACTAATAACCATGTTAAAAACAAAACTTCTAATTAAGATATAAAACTTTTTGTGTGTGCCTTTTTCTTCCCCCTTAAACAACTAATAATTTAAGGGTAAAGTTTCAGTGTCGGGCCTCAATGCCTAGTATTGTGCCAATTTTTATTTGTAGCTGTTGGATTCAAGTAAAATGAGTCCAACGGTTGAGATTAAATTAAAAATAAAAAGTAACGGGTTACTTGCTATATGGTTGCTGAAATCCATTACATTTTCCCTCCTTCAAATCTCAAACATCTCTTTCACCTCTATTACTATCACTCTCTGATATTGATTTGTCTCTTGGATTGTTTACTAATCACATAAAATTGAAGCTACCGTGTAACACACAGCGAACAACAAGTCGAATCCATTAATCAGTTAGTGTCATCTTGAGTTGTTCTCTTTCATTTTTCAGTTAAAGATAATGTAATGATGATTCTTGTGTTTTTGTGGTGACTATTGAAAATGATATGTGAAAGAATTAGGGGTTTATGTGCTATATTAAATTGTTGATGATATGTGAAATAAATAAGGATTTATAGGCTGATAGGTTGTGAGAATTATGATGATGACTTTAGGTTTCTTTGCCTCTTCTAAGAACTGTATTATATCCCACAAGTGCCACTTACATCAATACGATGTACCTCCATGTCCTGAAAGGTAGTATGAAGAATGAAGATCACTAAATTCACGATATCTATATCAACCTATTGTTAAATCATAGATAGATACTAATACGGTAGTTTGCAATAATAAATCATAATATTTACTTACTATGGTCGAGAAATATTTAACTAATTAGTTACTGGGGTTGAGAAATATATGTATATGAAACATGGGTAAGTTCATTACTATGTCGGATTACTAAAAAAGAAAAATTACTTATACACTATTGAATAAATCCGGTCGAATAATTTTTCTTTTAACCCTAATAATGATGTTAAAAAAGAAAAAAAAAGAAAAACAAATACTTCTAATTAAGATTTAGAACTTGTGTGTGCGTTTTTTTTTTAACAATCAATAACTTCATTATAATTAAAGTGCGCACAAATGTTCTAAAAAGTTATCCAGCTAAATAACAGAATTTAAAAGAGCTAACTTGGCTAGTACATGGTTGAGCTATTTAAAATTACACAAACTATGATGAATTTGAAAAGCATATCGTCATTCCATGGGTTGTAAAATATTAGCAATAGCTTAGAAAATACTAACTGCGAAAATAGTAGCAACCCTAACATACCCATGACAATCACACATCACAACACCTAAACCCATGACATTATCCGCACAATCAACAATGATGATGACAGCCTCACAGTGAAACTTTGAGACCCACATTCAGTTTAAAGTTTCAATTTCCCAACATAGTTTTTTTCCTTTTTTAAAAGAGGATCATTGGATTTAACCCCATTTCACATATTAAATATACTTGCTATATTCCTACCAATATACGTAGTAATCTCTAAGTACCTATGACTAGACAAATCCCTAATGCAAGGAATAAATAAATAACAATATTATTGATGCACTGATGTAATAATAAAAGTCCTAACATTTTGTCAGTTGCAATAAAACTACTTAGACAAAAAAGAAAAAAAATCCTCAGTTTCACATTATTTGTTTCAGCAATTTGAGAAAGCAAAAATCACTTGTTGAAAAAGCTTAATTGCTGACTTTTAGTAATTTTAATATTTCGCATTTGCTAATTGCTCAAACTCCATAATGTTATTTCTCTTGTTAAAAGCATGGAAACGCTATCAAGGGAACGATTTTAGCAATCCAAGCGATGGATAGACCTTTCTAAACTTGCTCATTTATTTGGTTTTGGATATGGAATTGATGTTGTTTGCTGCCAATGAAGATATTTGATCAAATTGTTTCTAAAAGAATAAAATTGTTATTTTTTTTCCTTTGAAATAGTTTAGTTGTTTGGTCACATGAAATTTATAATATATATAAGTTTGTGAAATGATGGAGTCCAAAGAGAAAAATCTTCTATACTTTTTAGTATTTTTGTACAAGATAAAATTGGAATCATTAATAGGGTTTGGTGAGATAAAATGAGATAATCAAATATCAATACTCTAAACGAGATAATTAGATTCTTAGGCTTCCATAGTTTTTTCTTTTTTAATACACTAGGCTTTTATAGTTGGAACATCTAAATAAAAAGCAGATGCAAAACTTGGCCATAGAAATTAGAACATCCTTAATTCAAAAGCCAATACAAAGATGTATTCCTAGTAAGACAAAAACTTTTAAAGTGATGAAATTAGGGAAGCATTGTGATATCCAATTTTAGTAGGCGTACCAAGTTTAATTAAAATTTAATTAAACAAATAATGAGTAAAAATAAAATGCGTAAAAGTAAAGCACACAAGAAGATTTTTACGTTATTCACTACATCCATGGAGCCACGCTCAAATATCAAGTAATTTGCTAGGCTCAAGAGTTTACAACATGTTGAAACCTTACACAATATCAGACTCCATCTTAGTGATTGCCACCAACTTATTATAAACTCACCAGGTGGCTTTTTATCTAAATTAAACCATTATTGGTGGTTGGTTGATCTTGGAATTGAGTTGATAGCTCCATACTATAAGAAAATAGGCAATAGATGACAGTAAATAACTGTCATAAAAGGGGATATATGACACACAACTTATATGTCATCTATGTCACTGTCATTAATTCATGACAGAATATTTTCCGTCATGAATTCATGATGATTTTTCAGAGTCACATATCTGTCACACAATATTTTAATGAGAAATTAAAATTATTAAAATTTTGGCATTTTAAAACTTTTTGGCTGTAAATTGGTATTATCTGAATATTAAAATTACTTAAAGCATTATTTTTTGAATTGTATTGTTATTATTATTATTATTATTAGAATTCTCAAATTCGGCAAATTTGTTTTTAGAATAAATTTATAAATCTAAAATAAATACAAAATATGATACAAAAAATTAAAGAATCCAATTAATAAAACCTGGATATCCATTTAACCATATTATCCATATCATTGAGGTATTCAAGCAACAACAACCCTAAATTTCACAAAATATCTTAAACAGCCTCTCCATTCTTTTGTCGTGCCCTCAAAATTTCACAAAACCATATTCACAAATAAAGTATTTGTAACAACACTCAAATTTTGTCAGATGCAATAGGGTTATCCATCTCAAAACTAGTTCTAAAATAGAAGAAAGCAAGGCATTAGAAAGATTATAACTCAATGAAACACATAAAAATGTCAAGAAATTATAATTAAACATCAAATAAACATTCATAGAGTTCAAGCAAAAGACATACATCTAAACATTTATTCAAATACCTAATTAAGAATTTCTAAAGTAATCCAATTCGGTTGCCTTGAACAAAATCATTAATGACACTACCTTATCTAAAATGAAGCACTTTTTAACTAATGGACCAAATGTGTAGCATAAAAGACCAGACAACATCACAAAAGCCCAACTTTGATAAAACATCATGAAAAACCACACAACAAAGGATTCTAAATTCTCAACAATATTTACTAATAAACCTTTCAACATTTCAGTTTAAGAATTAATGAGCTACCTACTAGAAAACTAGCATAAACAACACTCAAACATACACAAAACAATCTAGTTCTTTCTAGTTCAAGCAAATTAAAAAAAAACTATGGAAGATATAAGATTCACAAGCTTTGTGGATTTAATTCTATATGTCAACTAGACTAAGGCCATTAAAGTGGGATGGCTTCTTTAATAACATACATTAAAGTCACGAAGTACCACACATAGTACAAAGTGTGATGTCCAGGTTTTTATATATATGAAAGATGAATTTAAATGCTTTGGCTCATTGTCTGTAGCTATTTTCTGTAGCTATTATAATCTTGATCATCTTTTACGATATATATATATATATATATAAAGATGTTTAGCACCACCATTGGATTTCTATTTTGATTGTGCATACAATATTCTGGTTCTGATTATGTTCTTAGCAGGGTCATTGGAAGTATAGGTGACACTATGTGACGTGAGCTAACTTTTTTTTTATCGTGTATATATGATATACAATTTGTTTTCGTGATTAATTACACTTTTGAAATTCTAAATAAATTATGAATTTATATCTTTCTGTTATAAAATGCATTATGTAAAATTTATGATTTTTACTATATGTTTTTATAAGAAAAGGACTTGCAATATTTTTTGAACTTGATAACTGTAGTGAGTGGCAATGGTTTTACTTACCAAGTTGACGGCGCACACCTAGTCATTACTTTTTGGAGATTGAGAAACTTGTTGAGAGGTGCGCTTACCTTTGGACCTAGAAATTTATTTATTTTTGTTGGTAGAATAAGAGGAGAATGAAATTTTGTTTCCTTTAAGTTTGTTTATCTTCCAAACTTGCAATTGGAGAGTTTTGAGACTTTGTTATATTTATGGCTTTGGAAAGAGGAAAATCCTTAGTATTAGGCTAGTTGTTGTGAAAATTTTATTAAACTCGCAAGCGCACGAATCTATTGTAGAATACATTAATGGTGACGAGTGTCGATTCTACGAGGAGGTGGATTTTAATTATATGTAGAATTAATTTTCTATGAGGGTGATTGAATTTGTGGTGAAAATGATTTAGAATATTCTAAAATTAAAATTAAAATGACGAGAATAAATTGAAGAGGAAACTATTATAATTGAAGCGCTTGGGTATCTGGATTCGCATCAACATGCACCATGAGCTAAATATTTCTTATTAATGCCAATTAAGTCATGAGGGGGATTTCCATTCCTCATAAACCACACTCTAATCAGTATGGTGCTAAGAGCTTATCGTGCCAAAGAATAATAACCTTGTACTAGGGAGCTGGTGAAACCAGGGCGATATCTAAACAAGATTATTACTATTTGTCAACGAAAAGTCAAAACATCCACAAAAATTGAAGGGGAAGAGAAAATAAATTTACCAAATAAAGCCCATGGCACATGTTGAGACTTCACCTTCAACCCAAGTTTGAAAGAAAATTAGCTACTCATAATTGAACTAGGGGTAAAATGGAAATTTATTAAAATACGTAGAAAATACAAGATGGACAAGGAATTACAGAACATGAAGCTCAAAAATGAATTCAGAGATGCCAAATTAGGGGGAGGGAGCTCCCTTTTTATAGATACACTGAGTAAATCATGGCCATCGAATTAAAAACATTTTGGACGCTCAGGATTGTGCCACGTCATCAGTCAACAGTACGCGGTTTGACCATGCGGTTTGAATAGTGACACGGTTTTACCACGCGGTTTGAATAGTGACGCAGTTTGAACAATGATGTGACTTGGTTGAAAATAATCCTGTGTATATGTATGTACCGTACGCACGATTTTTGGTCCACTAACATGCTGCCACGTCAGCCATCAACAGTGCATAAGAATTTTGTCCAATAGAATCGCGACATCTCATCAGTCAATGCCACATCATCGGTCAATGCAACGCCATCATTCCGTATATGTGAACGGTGTTGTGAACAGTAACATGGACAATACTGTATATGTAAATAGTGATATTTTTTCTTTTATGCTCCTCCTAAGGTGATCGATTGTCCTGAGTTCAAAAGTGAAATGACCATGATGACCATGATGCCCCTAAAATACATAAAATACTTAATTAAAATAAAACACAGATAATTAAATCACAAGAGGTTTAAATACATAAAAGTAAGGGTGTTAGTAAGACTTGAAATGTAAAATGACGATTTTCTCCTTTATAAATATACATTTTCTAACACTCAACACATTCTTCAACCAGCTTATTGCTAGTCCCTAGCAAATAAAGCGAAAAAAAATTTAAACCCAAAATGATTTTTTTTAAACACTCGTGTTTATTTTATCAGACTCCTGATAGCAATCAAATAAAAGTATAAGCATTATCTCCAGTCTACAGAAACTTCACACACACATCAACCATCCACATAAATCAGCCCAGTAGACTTTGTCACAGTTACTTTCAAAAATGACATGTCAAATCCCAAAATCTTACTGGAAGTAGTGACACTCTTACAAGAAAATTAAACCCAATAAAAATAGGCACTTCAATTAATGCTAAATTTGAGAGAAAATAATAAAGAAGTGATATCACACACTCTCACCAAGATGAAAGAAATATGCCCACAGCTTAGAAATAATACGATTTTAAGTCAAACAAAAGTGCTAGTCAACCCAATTTATTTATTTTTTCTTTTTTTTATGCACCACTACATCTTTTTAGCCCATATAACTAGCTTCTACTTCAGACTATACCTCTCTAAAATCAAGAAGGACTTTTATTAGGATGTAACGTAGGCTAAGGACATGGCTAACAAATGAAGGAAAATAGGAAAAAACAAAATATATATTTGAGAAAAAGTAGAAATCTTTGGAAATTACAAGGTGGATTTCACCTATTATTGTTTTTTTTAAACAACAATATTTTTTTGTTTTTTTCTCTTTTGTTTGGTACAACTTCACTGAACAAAATAATTATTTATGTTTTTCTCAAACATAAATAGGTGATGGAACTTGTAAGATATCGGGTAATACTCCAAATTGGAGTGGGTCAAGATGATAAGTTTGACAAAGAAAAGTTTTTTTTAAAGGCTCAAAATGGTTAACTATGGATTTTTCACAAAAGGAATGGATAGAAAGTCTCAAACGGGTCAAAGATGGCTTTTCCATCGTCTTTTAGGGCTCTAAATAATCTTCTATATCTACTAGTTAGATGGACTTCAAGATGTAGCAACACACATTTTTTTCTTCTTTTTTTTTCTTTTTTTTTTATCTTAACTTTTTTTTCTTTTTATAGGGTTGATGCAAAAGAAATCTAGAGATCGTATATAAAATAATAAACTGCTAAGTTGTATGAAGAATGGGCAAAATGAGTTACTCTCCAAGAAAAATGACAGGCTCAAAAACTCACTTGGTATTTTTTATGATATGTGCATTCCTTCAAGTAACTCATATTTTGTCTCCGACATCAACATATAGAATAGCAAACATAGCATAACATCACTTAAGACCAAATATAATACAAATACTAAAATTTGAAAGTCATCATATCATCCAATATAAAAAAAATCACAGAATTTTTTTTAAATGACAGTTTACCCCCCAACCTATTCTAAACATGAAAAGAAAATATGCATGCAGAAAGGTGAAAAATGATGCCGAAAAGCTAATTAGAAAAGTTACACTTAAAATGATAGAAAAAGAAAATTATTTTTTTTAACGACGATGCATTTCTAGAGGCACTACACTCCATATATTCAACCATCTTCGACTCAAAAATTTGAAAGTGTATATTTATAAAGGAGAAATTAAACAGAAGAAGAAAAATGATTGTCAAAACTTAATAAAGAAAAAGAAAATGTTTGGATTTTTTTTATTTTTTTTTTCAAACGAAGAAGATGTGTTTCTCGAGTCACTACACTCCATATTTAGCCATCTTCAACACAAAAAGTTAGCCACGGTTAGTCTCTACAGCAAAAAATTAGTAAAAATTTAACCAAGATTCCACAATTGTCGACTATTCCCTCCCCCAACCAGAACGAAACATTGTTCTTAATGTTTTAAAGGAAAGAAGTAGAGTTTAGAAGACATCACCTTGGTGGTGTAACACAGAAAAAATATATTTACAAGCGGAGAGTTAAATCTAATTTGTACTTCGTACTGCGGCTACTGTTACCATCATTATTTGGACGCTCCAACACAAAGGTTCAGTTCTCTAGCTCCGGCCTATAATCTTGTAACAGATCAAGTAGCTCANCCCTCCCCCCAACCAGAACGAAACATTGTCCTCAATGTTTTAAAGGAAAGAAGTAGAGTTTAGAAGACATCACCTTGGTGGTGTAACACAGAAAAAATATATTTACAAGCGGAGAGTTAAATCTAATTTGTACTTCGTACTGCGGCTACTGTTACCATCATTATTTGGACGCTCCAACACAAAGGTTCAGTTCTCTAGCTCCGGCCTATAATCTTGTAACAGATCAAGTAGCTCATTAGCAGTATGAGCACAAATAAAAAGCTTTTTCGCTGTGAAAGGAATGAAATAGTTTTTTATTGCATGGTTAAGAAATGCGATGAAGCCATCATAAAAGTTATTGACATTTAGCAAACCGATGGGTTTATGGTGAATGTGCAGATAGGCCTAAGATGCTAATGTGATAAGTGCCTCTAGAGTTGCAAAATCTCCTGGTAAGAAAATAAAAGCATCAGCATGATTAAGCATTTCAATTATTCTTTCTTGCATACCTGAGACGACTAACTATTCTCCAGTCGGTGAGTCAGACAAACTGCCCAAAGGTTTTAGGGCTCTTGGAATGATGCCTAACACTTGGCTTCCTCTTACAAAAGCAGCTGCTGAGACCAATTTTGATAACCCTCAGTTACCTCCTCCATAATTTTCTCTTTGCTATGCTTCGTCTAAGATCTATGGCTGCTTCAACGAACTCTTTATGTTTCCCATAGTTAAATCCAAAAAGCACACAAACGTTCTTGAATTGTTTATTAGGAGTAGCTGCCATTGGGATACTTCTCAAAAACAATTTGTGAGTGCTTAACAAAAAAAATCATATTTAAAAATCTTGGTGACAGTGGGTCACAACTGTGTATGAGGAAGTATGTCAGTGTCAATTAATGCGTAAAGCACATGGCTTGAGAGTCAAAAAGGAAATAGTAAAAAGGAAAAAGTAAACAATGATAAAATAAAATTATTAAAGACAATAATACAAATGATAAAACAACAGTGAAATAAAACAACAATGAAGTAAAAGGATATTTACAAGTAGTTGCGACTGTGGTTCACATCTTTTTCTGATTTCACGTCCAGAAACGACTTGAACACCCTCTATGGGTCGAGGATGGGCTTCCTCTCCAGTTTTCTTATAAAATGGTAAATGTTGTGCAAATTTTGTTGAACTCGCAAGCGCACGAATCTATTGTAGTATAGACTAATGGTGACGAGTGTCGATCCCACGAGGAGGTGGATTTTAATTGTGTATAGAATTAATTTTGTAAATGGGTGATTGGATTTGTGGTGGAAATGATTCAAATTATCCTAAAAATTGAAATTGAAATGGCGAGAAGAAATTAAAGTGTAGATCTATTAAATTGACGTACTTGGGTATCTGGATCCGTATCAACATGCATCATGAGCTAAATATTCCTTATTAATACCAATTAAATCATGAGGGGGGAATCCACACCTCATGAACCACACTCTAATCAATATGGTGCTAAGGGCTTATCGTGCCAAATAATAATAACCTTATACTAGGGAGCCAATGAAACCAAGGCGGTACTAGATAAGATTATGATTATTTGTCAAGGAGAAGTCAAAACATCCACAAAAACTAGAGGGGAAGAGAAAATAAATTTACCAAATAAAGCCCATGACACATGTTGAGACTTCACCTTCAACCCATGCTTGAAAGAAAATTAGCCACTCATAATTGAACTAGGGACAAAATGAAAATTTATTAAAATAGTAGAAAATACAAGATAGAGAAAGAATTACAGAAAATGGAGTCCAAAAATGGATTCAGAGCTATCCAATTAGCGGGGGGAGGTCCCCTTTTTATAGATAAATTGAGTAAATCATGGCCATCGGATTAAAAACAGTTTGGACGTCAGGATTGCGCCACGTCATCAGTCAACAGTACGCGTGAATAGTATGCGGTTTAACCACGCGGATGAACAGTAACACAGTTTGACCCAGGTTGAACAGTAACGCGGTTTGGTTGAAAATAATCTTGTGTGATGCATGTACCGTGCGCGAGATTTTTGGTCCACTGATATGCTGCCGCGTCACCATCAACAGTACATAAGAATTTAGTCCAATAGGATCGTGACACCTCATCAGTCAATGCCACATCATCGATCAACGCCACGTCATCGATCCGTCTATATCAACAATGTCGTGAACAGTAACGTAGACAGTACCGTACATGTGAATAGTACCGCACATGTGAATAGTACCGTGCATGTGAACAATGCTATTTTTCCTTTTATGCTCCTCATAAGGTTTTCGACCGTCCTGAGTTCAAAAGTGATATCCGTTTTGCCGTATGATCTCTCGTTTATTGTGAAATGACTATGATGCCCCTAAAACACATAAAATACTTAATTAAAATAAAGCACACATAATTAAATTACA
>MKYO02031414.1:13302-23335 GCA_002013955.2 Citrus medica | reverse complement strand
CGTGCCAAATAATAATAACCTTATACTAGGGAGCCAGTGAAACCAAGGCGGTACTAGATAAGATTACGATTATTTGTCGAGGAGAAGTAAAAACATCCACAAAAACTAGAGGGGAAGAGAAAATAAATTTACCAAATAAAGCTCATGACACATATTGAGACTTCACCTTCAACCCAAGCTTGAAAGAAAATTAGGCACTCATAATTGAACTAGGGGCAAAATGAGAATTTATTAAAATACGTAAAAAATACAAGATGGAGAAGGAATTACAGAAAATGGAGTCTAAAAATGGATTCAGAGCTATCCAATTAGGGGGGAAAGTCCCCTTTTTATAGATACATCAAGTAAATCATGGCCATCGGATTAAAAACATTTTGGACGCTCAGGATTGCGCCACGTCATCAGTCAACAGTACGCGTGAATAGTACGCGGTTTGACCACGCGGATGAACAGTAACACGGTTTGTCCCGGATTGAACAGTAACGCGGTTTGGTTGAAAATAATCCTGTGTGATGCATGTACCGTGCGCGAGATTTTTGGTCCACTGATGTGCTGCCGCGTCACCATCAACAGTACATAAGAATTTTAGTCTAATAGGATCGTGACACCTCATCAGTCAATGCCACATCATCGATCAATGCCACGTCATCGATCCGTCTATATCAACAGTGTCGTGAACAGTAACGTAGACAGTACCGTACATGTGAACAGTGCTATTTTTCCTTTTATGCTCCTCCTAAGGTTTTTGACCGTCCTGAGTTTAAAAGTGATGTCCGTTTTTCCAATTAAATCATGAGGGGGGAATCCACACCTCATGAACCACGCTCTAATCAATATGGTGTTAAGGGCTTACCGTGCCAAATAATAATAACCTTATACTAGGGAGCCAGTGAAACCAAGGCGGTACTAGATAAGATTACGATTATTTGTCGAGGAGAAGTAAAAACATCCACAAAAACTAGAGGGGAAGAGAAAATAAATTTACCAAATAAAGCTCATGACACATATTGAGACTTCACCTTCAACCCAAGCTTGAAAGAAAATTAGCTACTCATAATTGAACTAGGGGCAAAATGGGAATTTATTAAAATACAAAGAAAATACAAGATGGAGAGGGAATTACAGAAAATGGAGTCCAAAAATGGATTCAGGGATATCAAATTAGGGGGGGGAGGCCCCCTTTTTATAGATACATGGAGTAAATCATGGCCATCGGATTAAAAACAGTTTGGACGCTCAGGATTGCGCCACGTCATCAGTCAACAGTCCACGGTTTGACCGGATGAACAGTAACACGGTTTGACCCGGATGAACAGTAACGCGGTTTGACCCGGATGAACAGTAACGCGGTTTGGTTGACAATAATCCTGTGTGATGCATGTACCGTACGCGAGATTTTTCATCCACTGATATGCTGCCACGTCACCATCAACAGTACATAAGAATTTTAGCCCAACAGGATCGTGACACCTCATCAGTCAATGCCACATCATCGGTCAATGCCACGTCATCAATCCGTCTATGTGAACAGTACTGTGAACAGTAACATATACAGTATTGTACACGTGAATAGTACCGTACATGTGAATAGTGCCATTTTTCCTTTTATGCTCCTCCTAAGGTTTTCGACCGTCCTGAGTTCAAAAGTGATGTCCGTTTTTCCGTATGATCTCTCGTTTATTGTGAAATGACTATGATGCCCCTAAAACACATAAAATGCTTAATTAAAATAAAACACACATAATTAAATTACAAAAAGCTTAAACACATAAAAGTAAGGGTTGTTAGTAAGACTTGAAATGTAAAATGATGGTTTTCTCCTTTATAAATATGCATTTTCTAACACTCAACAGTAAACATGGTCGTTTATAGTTAGATTCCCGATACTATATCGTGCATGCTCTTTCTGGAATAATGGCCATAACTGGAGAATCGCTCTTTGTACATATCCACTGTGATGTGTTTCAAGAGACAAAAGGATATCATCTAATGACTCCTTATTCAAGCCATCTCTAATGAATTGAATCTTATCTTCCCTGTCATCAGACACCCTTCCTAAAGAACATGGTTTTTTATCGCATCTCATTCTGGCACACTTATGACAAGCAACAGAAATTCTTCGAGCTCTTTGTTTTCTTGCATAATTTCCTTTACCACAACCAGGCATGTATGCAATAAATTTTGGAGGTAACTCACCTGCCAATCGCACTTTGGCCTTGATTAACCAACGGATGTCTGCAGGTATGTTATTCCTCATGAGCAATCGCATGCGTTTGGACCAAGCTTTATAGATTGTAAAGAGGGCATTTTGAGGAAGTGAAGGGAATCGATTGTGAAGCTTTGCTAAAATCTCGTTTCTGTCCATACCTTCGCCTCAGAATATCAGTTATTATGGGAAACTGAAGTAACTGACTTGATTGTCATGGAGTATCGTTATCCGCCACTTCACTGGGGTAACAAGCTAAAGCACACAAACAAAGAAAAATAAACTAAAACACATAAAGAAAATTACAAATCGTCCTCTCATTGAATTTACCTCAAGCTCCAACTGGATGTTGTAGACACCTCTCTTAATGTCTCTCTGTTGGCTTTCTAAATCCTCATCATAGGATACTAACTTTGGTGGTTGCAGAGCCCAAATATGATGTGTTTTGCAAAATTGAATCTGCCTTTTGGGATGAGATTTTACACGTTGAAGTGGTTTAAGAATGTCCAGGCGGAACTGTTTAGCTATGACACTCATGATTAACAATGATAAGAGAAAACTTAATGGTTAAACAAACACACTTATGCAAAAAAAAATTCAATTAGCAAAAGAATAGTAAAAATAAAAAAAATAAAATCACCAAAAAGAAAGAAAAAATACTCAATTCAAATATGGTGCGTCACTCAAATTTATTTCGGTGTCCTCTCCATGTGGTTGGTACTCTAGATATGGCTTTAATCTTTGACCATTAACTTTAAACGTGACACCGTTCTTATCTGGTGGGTCACTCAAATTTATTTCGGTGTCTTCTCCATGTGGTTGGTACTCTAGATATGGCTTTAATCTTTGACCATTAACTTTAAACGTGACACCGTTCTTTGGGTCTTTAATTTCAATTGCCCCTTGTGGAAAAACAGTGTGAACAATAAAGGGGCCAGACCATCGAGAGCGTAACTTACCTGGGAATAGGTGCAAGTGAGAATTGAATAAAAGCACTTTCTGATTTGGAGTGAAAGATTTTCTCATAATTTGCTTGTCATGAAAGACTTTCATTCGCTGCTTGTAAATTTTGGCATTTTCGTATACATCATTGCAAATTTCTTCAAGTTCTGCTAGCTGTAATATTCTTTTTAAGCTAGCTTACTGCATGTCAAAGTTGAATTTCTTGATGGCCCAGTACGCACAATGCTCGAGTTCCACAGATAGGTGGCAAGTTTTTCCATACACTAGCCTGTAGGGTGACATCCCAATTGGGGTATTGAAAGCCGTTCTATACACCCATAATGCATCATCGAGTCTTAATGACCAATTTTTTCTGTCTGGCCTCACTGTCTTTTCTTATATTTGCTTTATTTATGAGTGATAGAGTACTTTGTCAAAAGTGCTTTGAATGCTTTGTTACAAAAGTGGGCACCACCATCACTGATTATTGCTTGAGGGAATCCAAAGCGTGAAACAATGTTGCTTTTCAAAAATCCTATCACCACCTTGTGATCATTGGTTCTACATTGAATTGCTTCTACCCATTTTGATACGTAGTCAACAATAACCAATATGTATTAATGGCCAAAAGAAGGGAGAAAGGGTCCCATGAAGTCGATATCTCATACATAAAAAATCTCAACCACTAAAATTGGATTTAGTGGCATCATATTCCTTTGTGTAATGCTCCCCATTCATTGACACCTATCACATGAAGAACAGAAAGTGTAAGCATCTCGAAATATAGTTGGCCAATAGAAACCACATTGTAAAATTTTAGTTGCTGTTTTCTTAGTACTGAAATGGCCTCCACAAGCTTGTTCATGGCAGAATGAAAGAATCTTTTGAATTTCTCTTTCTGGGGCACATCGTCTAACAATTTGATTTGCACAATACTTGAACAAATAAGGGTCATCCCAAAGGAAATTCTTTATTTCTGCAAAACATTTGGCCTTGTCTTGCTTGGTCCAATGCTCTAGAAATTGACCTGTAACAAGATAATTAACTATATCAGCATACCAAGGTAATACTTTCACACTCATTAATTGTTCATCTGGAAATGACTCATTCAATGTTAATGGCTTTGTAATTGTGTCAAAATGGAGACGAGAGAAATGGTTAGCCACAACATTTTATGTGCCTTTCTTATCTTTAAACTCCAAATTGAATTCCTGCAAAAGTAACACCCAAGGAATTAGCCTAGCTTTTGCATCTTTCTTTGTGAGAACATATTTAAGAGCAGCATGATCTGTGAATATAATTATTTTACAACTAATGAGATAAGATCGAAATTTTTCTAATGCAAACACTACTGCTAGCATTTCTTTTTCAGTAGTTGAATAGTTCAATTGTGCATCATTCAATGTCATACTAGCATAGTAAATGGGAATTTGATCAACCCTTTGTCCTAATACTGCTCCTACTGCATAATCAGATGCATCACACATAAGCTCAAATGGTAAGCTCCAGTTTGGGGGCTGAATGGCGGGTGATGTCAGCAACTGCTTTAATTTTTCAAATGCCACAAGACATGAATCATCAAAGATAAAAGGTACATCATTAGCAAGTAGATTGCATACGGGTCTAGAAACTTTGCTAAAATCTTTAATGCAACGTCTATAAAAACCAGTATGCCCAAGGAAAGGTCTTACATCTCTGACTGTTTTAGGTGGAGGAAGATTGGAAATGAGATCCACCTTTACTTTGTCAACCTCAATACATTTGCTCGAAATAATGGCACTGAGAACAATACCTTGTTTTACCATAAAATGACACTTCTCCCAATTTAAGACTAAGTTCTTCTCGATACATCTTTGTAGAACTAGTGTTAGATGATGTAAACATTGATCAAATGAGTCACCAAAGACAGAAAAGTCATCCATAAAGACTTCAAGAAATCATTCAACCATATCAGAAAAAATGCTCAACATGCATCGCTGAAATGTAGCAGGTGCATTACATAATCCAAATGGCATCCTCCTATATGCAAAAGTACCAAAAAGGCAAGTGAAAGTGGTTTTCTCTTGATCTTTTGGTGCTATGGGAATCTGATTATATCCTGAGAAACCATCTAGAAAGCAATAAAATTCATGGCCTGCTAATCTATCAAGCATTTGATCGATAAATGGTAAAGAAAAATGGTCTTTGTATGTGATAGAATTCAACTTTTTATAATCAATGCATACACGCCATCATGCACTCCTTTAGGATTAGGCACTGGTTGACTTGGAAACTTGTCTTTCTCAACAGTCATTGCCAAGGTCTGAACTGAAGAATCAAGTTGTCCCACCATCTTCTCGAGGCTTGAAATTGATTAGGCTTGTGAGTTGAAGCCTGCTCTCATCTCATTTCGTAATTCATCAATGGTGCGGTTCTGTTGCTCAATCGTGGAGTGAGTAAGATTCTTGAGATTCTGGAATGAATCCTCCCATGGTCTAGGTTGAGAGTAATTCCAGTTCTGATTGTATGGTCTAAATGGGGGCTGAGAGACTTGAGGAACTTGGGGAATTGGTTTCATTGGTAGAGCTGGAGCTGTTGGTCCATTCTGTTGGAATCCTTGAGACCATGAAAAATTAGGGTGGTCTCTCCACCCAGGGTTATGTATGCTAGAGTATGGGTTGTAATTAGATGGTTTTCTCATTACACCTATGGCATTGGCTTGATCTGAGTACGAGTCATGGTCATGTGGCTCTGTTGATTTAGCAGTCGATAACGATGCTATTTGTCGAGAGAGGCCTTGAATTATCACTTTGACTTCTTTAATTTTTGAACTTGACTCGCCAATGTGAACCTCATTCACTCCTTTAATTCTTTTAGTACTCCTGAACAATCGACTCCGTTGTTGGGAATTATCTGCTTGTCGCTGGAAGAATTCCCAAATCTCTTATGCACTTTTTGACATTAGCTCTCCTCCACTTATTGCCATTAACCATTCTTGCACATTCGGCAATAATCCCTCCAAAAAGTATTGGCATTGGTGCCATTTCTCGTACCCATGATATGGACACTTCAAGAGTAGCCCATTGAATCGCTCCCATGTTTCGAAAAATTGTTCGTCTTCACTCTGACTAAACTCTGAAATTTCCCTGCGAATAGTATTGATTTTATGCACAGGAAATATTTATTCAAAAATTTCGTTACCATTTATTCCTATGATGTAATGCTATTAGCAGGCAATGTATTGAGCCATGAACGAGCTCTATCCTTTAAAAAAAATGGGAGTAGTCTAAGTTTAACATCATCGCCTGAAAAATTCTCATATTTAAAATTTTGACAAACAACATGAAAATCATTTAAATGATTATATGGGTCCTCATTTTCTAGGCCATAAAATGTTGGGAGACAGTTTAGCACACTAGATTTTAGTTCAAAACTCCTAGCAGCTACATTTGGTATCTTATGCATGATGTGCTCAAATTAGCTAAAGGACTAAAGTAGTCCTTAAATGGCCTCTCCTGTGATGCTTGTTGTTGTTGCAAATTCATTTCACTTTTATCCTTAATTACAATGTGTTTGTGTGTGCGAAGTGTTTTTTCAAGTTCAAGGTCTATAGGTTCAAGATTAGGTAATAATGACCTTCGACCATGCATGCACAAAACACAAAAATAAATGGGAACAAAATAAATAAAAATAAAGAAGAAGGAGATATTACAATACTAACCTTATTACGCTGTTACGACCTTTCTATAAAAACACACTAAAACAAATATGTGAAATAAATTAACTAAAAATAAATTAATAAGATAAACAAAACAAAAACAAATTACAAAGAAAAATAACTTGAAAATTAAATTACAAAATTTTAAAGAAGAGAAAAAGAAAAGAAATTCTTACCTCTAAATGCAGATTCTCTTTTTTTAAAAAAAATAAGAAAAAAAATTATAAGAAAAGAACTAAAAGAAATTATTTACAAAAATTAATTCTACAAATTAAAATAACTTACCTCCCTGGCAACGGCGCCAAAAACTTGTTGGGCAAATTTTATTGAACTCACAAGCGCACGAATCTATTGTAGAATAGATTAATAGTGACGAGTGTTGATCCCACGAGGAGGTGGATTTTAATTATATGTAGAATTAATTTTCTATGAGGGTGATTGGATTTGTGGTGAAAATGATTTGGAATATTCTAAAATTAAAATTAAAATGACAAGAATAAATTGAAGATGAAACTATTATAATTGAAGCGCTTGGGTATCTGGATCTGCATCAACATGCACCATGAGCTAAATGTTTCTTGATAATGCCAATTAAATCATGAGAGGGATTTCCACACCGCATGAACCACACTCTAATTAATATGATGCTAAGGGATTATCGTACCAAATAATAATAATCTTGTACTAGGGAACCGGGGAAACCATGGCGGTATCTAGACAATAATATTACTATTTGTCAATGAAAAGTCAAAACGTACACAAAAATTAAAGGGGAAGAGAAAATAAATTTATCAAATAAAGCCCATGGCACATGTTGAGACTTCACCTTCAATTCAAGCTTTAAAGAAAATTAGCTACCCATAATTGAACTAGGGGTAAAATGGAAATTTATTAAAATACGTAGAAAATACAAGATGGAGAAGGAATTAAAGAAAATGGAGCGCAAAAATGAATTCAGAGATGCCAAATTAGGGGGAGAGAGCCCTCTTTTTATAGATACACTGAGTAAATCATGGCCATCAGATTAAAAATATTTTGGACGCTCAGGATTACGCCACATCATCAGTCAACAGTACGCGGTTTGACCACGCGGTTTGAATAGTGACTTGGTTTGACAACACGGTTTGAATAGTGACGTAGTTTGAACAGTGACACAGTTTGATTGCAAATAATCCTATGTATATGCATGTAGCGTACACACGATTTTTGGTCCACTAACATGCTGCCACATCACCGATCAACAGTCCATAAGAATTTTGTCCAATAGAATCATGACACCTCATTAGTCAATGCCACATCATCGGTCAATGCCAAATCATCGGTCAATGCCACATCATCATTCCGTATATGTGAACAGTGTCGTGAACAGTAACATGGACAATACCGTACATGTGAATAGTACCGGACATGTAAACAATGATATTTTTCCTTTTATACTCCTCCTAAGGTTTTCGATTGTCCTGAGTTCAAAAGTGATGTCTGTTTTGTTGTCTGATCTCTCATTCATTGTGAAATGACCATGATGCCCTTAAAATACATAAAATACTTAATTAAAATAAAACACACATAATTAAATCATAAGAGGTTTAAATACATAAAAGTAAGGGTGTCAGAAAGACTTGAAATATAAAATGACTATTTTCTCCTTTATAAGACTTGAAATGTAACACTCAACACTAGTGGATTTATTTGAATAAACTTTGGCTCATTTCTAATTGAGGCTTTTGTGAAGGATTATTATTTATAAGTAACCTCCTTTACCACATGCTCCACACGTGTTGGATTTAGGGTATTACAATTTGCTTCAAGTGAGGATATTGTTTGTGTAGTTTTCATTGGTAACTTATCAATACTAGACTTTGAAATGCAAGTTATGCAACCCAAGAGAGGGGGTGAATTGGGTTTTTAAAATTTATGCAATACAATTCGCACAACAATTTAATCTATTGCTTTAACCAAATAAAAAATAATAAATTCAATCAAGCACAATATTAAAATAGTAAGGGAAGATAAAACAAATACAAGGATTTTTACGTGGTTCGGCTATCCCCGTCTACGTCCACGCCTCCAAGCTCACTCGACTTGAGGATTTCACTATCCAAGCCTCCCAAGGATTCAAATGTTTACAATTGACTTCCAAGGTGTCAATGGACCTTTACAACAAGAGATTATCTCCCCAATCTCTTCACCCCAAGTGTTTCTCACACTTGTACACTCACAATTAGATGAGAAATGAAAATCACAACAATGAAACTCTCTTTAAGAGTGGATAAACAAATTATGGCTCAATGATGATTCAACAAATGATGATTTACGAAATGGAAGCTCAAGTATTATTTCTTAAAATGAAGTTGGAGTTGAGTTTTTATAGTTAAAGCCCGAAAACTAGCTGTTATAGGCAAATTCCCGCACCCAAGCAGTTAGCCGCTTGATTTATCCAACTAGCCGCTCATGAACAATGATATTACCGTTATTTTTTAATTCTACTACAGTAACACTATTCACTAAAATTATACTTTTGGCCTAAAACTTTTTATAATTATATTACGGCCCAAAACGTTATAAAACTTTATAAATAGGTCTAATTTCAGAATTTCCTAAGAATAGTTGTCTTTCCAAAACTTTCTGAAATTATGATATGGCTCCAAAGATATTATTATTTCGCAAAAAGGTCATTTTCAACATAATACCTATATTTTTCAAAGTTCTCAAAACCTTTCACTTTAGTCCAAAATATTCATAAATTATAGTATGGCCCAAAATATTTCAAATGTTTGTAAAAACGTCCAACTCTGAAATTTAATAATAATACTTATTAAAATCAAAGATTTCAAAACTTAGCATTTAAGTGCAAATTACTCAAAACCACAAGGTACTTTATCTTAAAAAAATAAAACCTTTTAGTTTATAAAAAGTAATTAATTAAATTAATCTCTTGAACTTCTCAAATGCTAAATCATGCATCAATTAAATCATACTGACTTTACACGAATGTATCGCACTAATTTGTCCGTTGAGCTCTAAACTTTATTCTTGATTTCGTCGTTGTCCGTTGAGTGTCATGAGCTTGATTTCACTTGATTCACTTGATTCACTTGCATAAATATTACCCTTTAAAAACTAGTGAAAATGTGAAATACAATATTTATTAAATTACTTAATACACATGTTTGTTATCATCAAAATTA
>MKYO02031403.1:45684-87889 GCA_002013955.2 Citrus medica | reverse complement strand
AAAACCCCCTAAGGTTTCAAAAAAGACACTAAGACCCCTATTTGTTAACAAAAATTATAATTTTAAAGTGCAATTACCATTATACCCTTATAGCATATTAAAAAATAATTGTTCATTGTCCAATTTATTTCTATATTATTAATAAAATTATGAATATAACTTCATTACCCAATTTTTCCATTTTATTTAGTACAATTAAGATTTTGTAATTATTGTTGTAACCAATTTTTTTTATTTTGTTGATTATATAAGTTTAAATGAAGAATTGTTATTGAGAATTGTTATTTTTATTATATTAGTAATCAATTTAATTTATTTTTATTCTTGAGCAATGAATTAAATTTATTTAGTTGAAGAGAAAATTTGACAAAAATTAAATGAAAAAATTGGATAATGAAGTTATATTCGTAATTTTATTAATAATATACGAATAAATTGGATAATGAACAATTATTTTTTAATATGCTATAAGGGTATAATGGTAATTACACTTTAAAATTATAATTTATGTTAACAAATGAGAGTCTGAGTGTCTTTTTTGAAACCTTAGGGGGTTTTGTGTCCCTTTTTCAAACGTTAGGGGTCTCTGTGTCCCTTATTCAAATATTAAGGGTCTCTGTGTCCTTTTCCCTTATTTTTTTCAACAGATGAAATCATCTTTTATACTCTTAAGGCAAAATCAACGTTTAACCCATATTTCGTTCAATATTTACTTATTTTTAATAGAAAAGTAGTAAAGTACTAACCGTATAAACATATAGTGGTAAAATTTAATTTTCATCAAACCACAATACTGACCTGATGTGCTAAAAGAATTTGGGGGGAAAAATGATGATATCGCTAAAAATTTAAGAGAAACTTTTTATGACTTCTAAAATTTCATAATTTTCTTTTTAAATAATACGGTGAAACTGCAACGTTTTATCCTTCAGTAATTTTTGCAAGAGAAAAGGTCCATTCCACTCCTGAGCAGGTACGGTGACGATTTAACCGCGTCTAGACGGTAAAATATGGCGCACCATATTGGCAGCAACCGTTCTATAATTTTCCGATTTGGATATTAATTTTTATTTTATTTTATTTCCTTTTCTTCTTATTTCTTTTTAACTTCCATTATCCCCCAATTCCAAAGCTAACAGGTAGAACACTAAAACTGCACTGTCTGAACAAGTTTTGCTTTAGAGCACAGTACACTACCTACAGTTTCTAACATATACACATTTCACTTCTATTTTCTCATCTACACAGAGTTTTCCTCCGTCTGTCTGTCCGAAAAATGCTGCGTCTCATCGCACATACATGGGGATGATTCGAGTTCAACATTACAAACCATTTCAGCTTTGCTTTCCCCTGAAGCAGAAGCAGAACCCGGCTTTTCGCAGGGCAGCTTTGAAAATTGTTCCTGCGTATGCCCGTCTCCACCATCTACACTATCCCGTAGGTTCTTGCATTCTGTAAGCTTGTTTGGCATTTCAGCTCCAACTCTGCCATTGCTTTGATCAGATTGAGATTGTTGTAGGCCCTCTGAGGCTCCATTCACTGAATCTGCGATAGGCTCTACTTTAGAAGAAGTACCCGGTTCAGTTAATTCGTTGATTCCCAACTCTGCTGATGGATCATTGGAGAAGTTAAGCTTATATTTTGAGAAAATTGAACAATAGAGAAGAAAAAATGCATTCCTGTCAAAGAAGAGGCTACCAGATTGTGCGTCTGCTTTTTGATCTCCATACAAGGTCTTTTTAAGAAGTACTGTTCCAGGAAATACCATCAAGTTGACCTTGTTCAGAGTTTTCTTTTCATCTTTATCTACCGGCTTAAAGCCAAAACCCTTGGTCCATGTTTCAACTAAACTGGGAATAGCTGATATGATGAGCTTTTCCACCTTGAAGGATGTTAGCATCTAGAGGCATCATTGAACAGAAAGGAAATACATAAGTCACAGATATAATTATTGAAACGAAAACGCAATGCAATACAGCGGTATAGTAGAAGAATTTTAGTTGTGACGCTCCTCCAAAGCTCAGTGCTTAGAAAATTCAAAATGGAGCAAAAGACCAAAGATGGCAGTGTAAGATTGGTTCTCTGCTTCTAAAATACTAATATTTTTTCTCAATTAAGAAAGTATTAGGTTATCTATATTGGGAAACAGTTCAAGAAAACATTCTCGATATGGCCCAGTTTTCGGAAGCAAATGATATTCTATGGTGTTCCCAGAACAGTGTTTCATGATCACAAAACCATTGTTTTCAGGTGTTTTTTGCTAATGTGAAAAGGAAAAAGAATGTAATTTTCATGAATTGAGAAGAAAATAAAATTGTTTTATCATTCTTCACAATATGATTTTGAGAGCAAAAGAAAATGGTAGCATATCTTATGCATTTTATGCAAGGCTTTTTGAACTAAATGTCAATACCATATAGCCACTAGAAGGAAAGCTATCATTTCAATAAGAAGCAGCCAGAAATTTATCTTGCTGACAGAGTGACACAGCTGAAATGAGTTGAAAAATGAACCAAGGCAATGCAACAAAGAAATTCAAGCAACAAATTCCTTAAAAATCAAGGAACATCACCTATTAAGGGTGAGATAAGCATAATTCGAGGATAATCAAATTTGTTTAGTTTGACAAAAGAATACAGCAAATTACCATATAGACAGAGCATCTAAGCATGGTAATGTAATTATACCTCTTCTATAGCAGCCATAAGGCGTCTGCACATTCCCTTCCGACGGTAGTTGCTGCAGGTAGCAATTAGGGGCATCTCTGCAACTGATTTTCCATGCACTCTATGAACAAATATATTTTTCTTTTAGTTCCAAAATAATGGTAAAAATATAGGGAGAATGGCTTAAATCTAATGAATTAAAACACCAAAAAGTTCAAAATCTCTTTAAGTCTTTCACAGTAGATTCCCAAAGATTATCCATTTATATATAATATGCATATATATACCAGACAATTGCATGGAAAATGTTCAAGTGGAGCATCTATCAAACTTATATTTCCAGAGTAATTTTATCCTATAATTCAGGAAGCTAACTGTATAGAGCTCACATGCAGCAAGCAGCATCCCAAGAAGTTAAGGCCTACATAACTCCTTATGTCAAGCCATAAGGAGTAAAGTCAGTGTTTCATTCAGGTCATTGGATCAATGGTTGAGAGTTCAAGGTATTACACACAAGAATTGCACCGAGTGACAACTAATCAAAATGCACTCAGTCATCAAGGAAAATAACAAGTATGAAATGTTTTGGAGACATTTTTTTTTATGTTGAACAACTGCATGCAGGAATCAATACTACCTGATTGTCGCAACAGATACTTTCACCGAACGACAACTAATCAAAATGCATTAAGTCATCAAGGAATATAACATGTATGAATTGTTTTGAAGACATGTTTCATTATATGGAACCACTACATGTGAGAATCAACACTACCTGATTGATGCAACAGAGATCAAAACATCATCTTTTTCCAAGACTACTGCATAAAATCCATGAAAGTTTAACCGTGCAAAATCTGACCTGCAGAGAAAGAACAAAAGCAACAAAATAACAAAAAAATTGAATATTTTCTTTTGAGATCAGATTGCACTAAGACACAAAAGAAGGACGATGTCTCACACCAGGCAAAGAAAGCATGTAACATTACACAAGGCATAACTAATCTTATATCAGTGCTAACAACAACTTTTAAGTACCAGGAACACTGACTTTTACCTTTCCTAAGTAGCCTATTATGTATAATGTAACCAAAGTCTTGCCTTTCTCCACCAACGTATGGATCAAGCAAGGTTTTTGGTTTAAGGAATCAATTCCAGACATCAGCAAACTATAAGATGTCCCATACAAAAGAGGTATGAGATTAGAGATAATGCCATATTTGAGATAATGTCAAATCTGCAGGACTATACCCAATTACCTATGCAATGTATTTGGTACAATGTGCAATAATCATTTGTCTGATTGCCAATTGAAATCTGCCATACATAAAAGAGCACAAACAAAAGAACCAAAGCATGGCTTTTGCAAGTTCAAGGCTCTGTAGTTGGTTTTCTAGCAATAATTAAGTAATAGATAAAGTACCATAACTGTATTTATCAACGAAACTTAGAAGAGAAGAATTTATAAACAGAGAAGGGTTAGCTGAGCTTCAGAAAACAAAATATCCACAGCTCATAAAGGTCTCCAAAAATGCAAAGTTGAACAACCTTCTGCAGTTACACCCTGTTTGACCTGCACCACTAACTCCACACCTACAGAGCAATGGAGCTAGGCAAATGCACCAAATCAGTTCAGGAAATTAGACTTCTTTGCTTCTTGCCATTGCTAGCTAATAAAAGGAGAGGTATTGTCTTCTATGGAAGTATCTTTACGGTCTCTCCCTCGACAAATTTAAGACCCATAAAAGAACCCAACCTAAAGGTCCTTGCTCTACACGCTAATATAATAAAACAAAATTATTAGTGCAACAATTTACTAATCTGCATAGCCTAATACAACATGTGGTCCCTTCAATAGGCCCTTCCACAATAATGATTATAATTACACCAGCAGCAGCAGCAAAACAATAAGTGAAGCACCTACCTCCAGTTATACAAGAGATGGGGTATCATATCTATTCCTGTTCTTGGGTCTACCATGGACAGAAAGCATTCCTCCATAATCGTGAGAGCAACAGCTAACTTTGAGTTGCACTCAGCCTTTAGGGCAAACCGCTGAGCAGAATGAACCTTTTGGTCTTCATGAATGCATCTAAGGAGTGTCCAAGAAAAGCCATCAGCAGCATGGTTAATGATCCCAATATGAGAATGAAGACCGGAATAAACCTGTTGTAGATACCAGAAATGCAAGTATTTGAATCGCAATTAAAAGGTTGATAAGCAATAATATTTGTCATTTGAACGAAAAATAAGAAGATAGATAAAATAACATAATTATCAACAATTCTGATGAAACAAAAGAAGAAACACCACAGACAGGGATTGATTCCAGAAGTTTTGCAAGATTTTCAGTTGTTACTTCCTTGAGGGATGTATTAGTATGCTAATGTCCATTCATTTTCTTTTCCATAATGTTGAGTGCCAGTTTGGCAATTTAGTTAGACTGACAAAATTGGGCCATGCTTTTTCAACTCTTCTGATAGTTAGAAGGCTACTACAGTTAGTTATATGGGTCTTTTTGTTTTACCATTAGCTAGTTAGTTATCTGGATCTTTTTGTTTTACCATTAGCTTCTTAGCTCTAGGCAGACTAGCTACAGAAATCTCTTATCAAAAGTTAATGAAGGAAAAATGAGAACCAGTAGCTGTGTTCGATGTCTGATGCTACCATTCTCTAGGCAGTGACGTTCAAGAACCTTGGTTCTATTGCCCAAAAGTTTTTTGATCTCTTCAATCTCCATTAAATTCTCCACTTTAGGTTTTTATATGTTTAAAGTTTCTATATAAAATCTGATTTCAAAGCTATTTTCTGCTTCAGATCATGATCTAGTGTATCCTAAAATAGAAGAGTAAGAGAGGGCAAAAGATCAAACGTAATGCACTAAGCTACTAATTAACTAAACACACAAACCTCATAATACAAACCAAACTTACTTCACATCTAAACAGCAATTTATTTACTGCTCAAGGAAGTATTAGCAACAATCCGTAGAAGTAATTAAGCCACCTAAAACATTTACACAAATTTTTCCTTCTTTCTTCTCCTTTTTTCTTTTTTTTTTTTCCAGGGGAAGAAACAAAGAGAAATTTATTAGCACCTAAGATTGAAAGCATTTTCATAATTATTCATCATTAAATTTGAAGGCTATGGACTTCTTGCAGAATTGTGTTAAGAGAGGTATATGTGTAAATGTAACCATATGTTAAAACCTAACAATCAAAGAGCGACCGTGATAGATGGTAAAACGCAAGGAATTGAGTTATAGGGAATTTGTAAGCAAAAGAAATCAAGGAGAACAGAGTTTTTACAAAAAACTTACTGTTGAAAGAGTTTTTCAAAACTGTTGCGCCTAATAGTTTCAGAAAAAGTATTGAATTCTTCATCAATATCTTCTGTACTGGTCTCCTTCACTAGATATTGAAGGCAGACAATGAAGGAAGGATTTTGAATCCCACCTCTAGAATGTTGATATAAAAGTTTCTACAGTAAGGAACGTTCTAAAATACAAGTCTGTTTCAGTGAATCTAAGCACGTGGAAAGCATTACAACAGTTGCAACCACTGTGGAAAAATCTCAAAATAAATGTAGAAGCAATCTAAATGCATAGGAACACACAGCATCTGTTTATTCCACCTCTAATGCGTTGAAATGCATCGATCTCTTGGCAGACAGCGAGCAAGAAATATTTCCCCAGACCCACACAATTAAAAGATACTTCCAGCCTTGTATCAGAATGAGAATCAAAATCTTTACATTTTCCCAGATCTATATCCCCTTGGTTTGATATTAAAGACACAAAAGGCAGGACAAGACTGGGCTTCACTCGGTGATTGCTTAGAGCAGACCTATTCTGGTTGAGTATTATTGGTATTGTAATGCAAATCTCTAAAAAAGGTCACAGCTATTAAAGCTATCAGGAGTAAACAGCTATCAGCATGGCTATTGCAACTTAAGTACTGGGCAATGGATTGTGTAGATTTAAGGCTGAAGTCATTGCTTTACCTCATATAGAAATACAAGGCATATTCACTGGCATTGTTGTACCAGATGAGGAGCAGAGATATCCCATAACCAGCCTCATTCAGTCACAACACAGCTAGGATTTCATAGGATATGCAGCTCAGAAACAGGAATTCAGAGTTTCTAAGAATGACCTGCTGGATAATTATTTTCCTTTTCTTTTTCGAGGAAAAGAAAAATACCCTCTGCTCCAACCAGCTCCAATTGTTTCATTTGTAGGTGATAAAAGGTCAGGGGAGATTATCAGTTTTCTCAAGAAAAGTTTGGCAAAGCACTGACCCTCCCCTGCCCCAGCTTGTTGCCAACCTATGCATGAACAGATACTCATTCAAACAAGATGCAAGAAAAAATATGACAAACACTCATGCACCAAAAGCTGTACCCTGAAAGCCTAAAAGGTCTTGATTGCCATATTCAAGAGATACTCATGAGAAGGAATTAGAATGATTGACAATCAAGCAAACGTACCTCCTGACAGCTTTGATTACAAAACCAAGCTTCAGCAACCGCTCCTTTGCTCATATCTTTCAAGCATTCGCCATGATCTGTTTACAAGCATTTTTAATTAATACTGTCAGGTACTTGGAAACTAATAGCCAAGAAAAGCTTCATGGGGAAAGGTGAAAATGATAGGATATCCAACCAACTCAGAATCACATTAGGTTATTATGTACTACTAAGAAGAAACATATCGGGCAAATGACCATATACTACCTCCCTTCAGGGATAATGCATTCAACCTTATTTATTTCAATACCTGGAACCCAATTGACTCATTTTTGGCTGCTTAGAAAATGTTCAAATGAAAATGCATTATCCCTGACAAAGTCGTCTAAAATATTTATATATGCAATTACAATTATTATATCTAGTTGGTTTCCTGCAGAAAATTGCCTAAAATTTTTCATGAATTGCTAGCTCTCCCATTATAATTTAAGTAGCAAGAAGCAAATTTGGTTTCATAAACCTATTTCCTTTTTTACTGTTTCCTTCTTGGCTAATGCACGGCAAGACCTGAATATGCGAATTAAAGCTGTTATTGATTTGATTTCTCTGAAGTTTGACTTGCTAAGATATACAGTAGTAGCCAAACTCTTTACAGTTTTCATTCCCTACTTTCTCATGGTATGAATTACATTCACTTTTAGCATCTATTATTATCTATCTTTTAGCATTTATTATTACATTCACTTTTAGCATTTATTATTATCTATCTTTGCCAAAATATTACTAGGTCTTCCATAGATCAAAATACTGATATCGTCCTTGCTACATTCGACAGTCTAAATGATATGCTGAGTAGAAACATTAACTAAAACTCAAATCCAAATCACAGCTTCACTTATCTACAGAATAATTTTTAGCTGCCACATTTTTAGAAACATATTACACAAGAAACAAAAATAAATGTAAGACAAAGAGTGAGCAAATTGTATTCTAAACAAAAACTATAAGGTATTTGCTAGTTTTACATTTAAAATTTAATATTCAAGTCCAATTTTAATTAGCTTACATCTTTCATTCACAGCAGTGATATTCAAGCTCTCCACTAGATATGGAAACAATTTTAGCTATGCAAAATAATCAAACCAAAAATGAGGAACAGAAATATTACATTTATGCTCGCATTGAGAACATTTTAAAGCATCAAAGGAACTTGAAGCCTCTTTATCATTAACCAAATCCCCGCATATCCAACAGGTGCAGTTTGAGCAAAACCAACTGCCAGTGGGAAGATCCTGAAGTATAATAATTAATAGAAAAAGAACAGAATGGAGTTTAGTCCTGGCATCCAAAGCATGTAAAGAATCTAATGTTAATAAAATCATATTGTGAATAGATCCATGAAAGTAACAATAGTGAAAACAAAGATGATTTTTCAATAAGTACTATAAAAACAAAAGAAAAGACTGCAACTTCAATTTAAAATAAATTCATCCCCTAGAATGCCATGAGGGCAATTTGTGCAGGCATTTAAATCATAGTGTGAGTTTTACACATTGTGGAGCAAAAACAATCATCACATGTTAGTGAAAACAACTTAATAATCTCTAAGCACTTAATTAGACGCATATCAACTAGATTTCAGCAATATGGAGTAGAGAAGATAAGGCAGTAAAGACTGCCAACATATGAGCAAAGAACAAACCTGGATGGACAAGCAAGCCCGATGAAAAGCAGAAGGGCAGTTATCACAACATATCAACTCACCCCCGTCACCACAAATTCCACAAGAATCATCATTTTTATCATCTTCATCAGTTTCCACAGTTCCAGCTCTAGTTACACTCTTCCTGCTTTTATATTCATCTGACCATGCTTGCAGCTGACATAAAGTAAAGGGCTTACCAGATTCCATGACAAGATTTAAACAGGGCCGGTTTGGCTTGAAGCCAGCATGAATCTTGAACTGAGAAACTGAGAACAGTAGATTGCAGCACTTGCAGATAATGCCATTATTGGTTACTAGACCATCTTTTATCACGGCATCATCCTTTGGGTTCCGATACTGGATCACATCATTCAGAGATATGATACCAGCAATGATCAACCAGGACAAAACAGTTCTTGTCCCTTCCATGAACCACATGCCATTCTTAATTAGCTCACCCCCCTTAACCATTGTTTGGGGAAGCAACCTGCAGCCTCCCTTTCGGTTCTTGGGATTCACCCTTGCTCTTAATTTGCGGGACTTTACTTTAGAATTAGATTTGGTGGTCTTTGGGCTGTAATCTTTGTTCTTTAAAATAGCTGAAACCAGCAAGTCATCATCTTTGATTCTGCATGTAACTGGTCTCTTTCGTCCATTTTTAGATCCATCACAATCATGATGAGTCTTCTCAAACTTTGAGCCTGTTTTTGCAATCTGAAGGTGGCAAGAGCCAAGAGAAGAGGGTGTTTTCTGACTTCCTTGAACTGCTGCATTCGCAAGAAACTGCTTCTGAGCTTCTTTTGGCTCTAACTGAACACCACTTGCATCAGCATCCTGCACCTCAGTCTTAATATCCAAAGTCAAACTCTGAATGTCACTATGACTGAGTATGGTCAATCTCATTTCAGATATCTTTCTGGACTTCCTGCGTGTCTTCTTTTTCAGTCTAACATCTGCAGCAGAATAATCATCCTCTGCATTGATCCCTGAAGCCTTAATGCACTTCCTGCCCTCATCTGCACTTTGCCCAGACTGCTCTGTGGCCCCTGAAGATACAACTTCACGTACAGAGGGATCAAACTGAGGGCAAGCTCTATTCACGTCGTCACAATTAACCACACCATTGTGTCTGCAGTTTGGACGGTCAACCAGAGATCCATGCAAACGATTTTCCTCATTTTCAGTATTTTGGTCTTCATATCTTTTTTCCTTTTCATTCCAAGACTGCATTGATATGTCTCCCGCATCTTCCTTGGGTGCTTCCACAGCATGCACAGAAGTTTCCTTATCAAAGCTTGGGAAATTCCGGTTGCTGTCTTGATGAGGGGAAGCAGATTCAGACCCTTGAGGCAAATTGCTAAAATCTCTAGGAGCAGCAGGAACACCATGTGGGCAACCACCTATCCGGACACAATTACTGTCCGACCCACAAGGAGGTAAAGAAGTGAGAGCACTGCTTTGTTTGTTCCCAGAGGTTCCAAAGCACTCACTTCTTGTTGCATTGGTAGTATCTACCCCATACATGCCAACTTTATCAGCTGTACAAATAGATAAACCTGTTAGACATTTAGTTGCACTGTCATTTGTCTGTTTACCACTTTTTGAGAAACTCTGATTGCCGGATTGCCCATCACAGGAATGGTAGCTGCCTTCAGAAACTGTGAGAGCACTTTTAGTGCCCAGAGTAGCATCATCAAAATGAACCGGCAAATCTCTCTGGGAACAGTGGGTTACAAAAGTACTCACATTTTCCAAGGCCAAAATAGGATCACTTTTTTCCCTTTTGTCAACTATAAAACTTCTTGCTGCTTTAACCACATCTCCCTTCCTCAGTGAACCAATCTTTCTGTCAATAAATATAACTAAGACAAAGGGATCTAAAAGACACCATTGACAAGCCAATTCATTAGCAAGATTTGACTTACACATTACTTTCTCCATGTTTATCAAAGTATCAAACAGATCAGTATGGAAGTGATTAATGTCAGTCCATTCCTTACCGTCATCTGCCGGCACCACATTAGATCCATCGGCAAGTAAATTTTCGCCACAAACTCTCCAAACCTTGGGAAATTCACGAAACAACCTACCCTCAGGTGATCTATAAATTGTATCCATATATTTCCTACTAGGTCTTTTACGCCTCTCAACAGCCCAGCCTGCTGCTGTGAGCAAGTTAAAAATATGATTTTGAAGAAGAGATCGAGGATCCGTCTTGGCATCTAGCTTGAAAGAAATATTAGATGCATCCAGCCCAACTGAAATGGATCCATCCACTGTCTCCGCAGCACACTGACCAAATCCAGATTTCTCAGCAACAGTAAAAGATGGACTTGCAACTGTAAGCCTGGTGGCAGAACTCTCCTGGGAAATAGGAGAAGCAATAGCTTTACCTAAAATCGCCTCCTTCCCATCATGTCCATCCAATCTCCGCAAACTTTGCTTTATAACATCCACGTCACCCACAACAATACTGTCCACATTTTGCTTTAACAGATAGCGACCAGATGTAATGCCCTGATTGGACGATTCAACTAAATGAAGCGCAACAGTACGAAAAACAGAGTTTGTGGATGGACATGATGTACCAGCAACAGTACCTTTCAATATATCTGTTGAGGTCAAACCCTGCCCGGATTTAGGTTTGATATAAGTAAGGTTGTCAACTGAAAACTTCATCCGCTTAGCACTCAAACTCTCATCATTCCCACCTTCCAATGAGGATCTTTCTGGATAACATCTTGATCCACAAGCACCCCCGGAATTCTCAGTTGCATTATGAGAATCCTCGACATTTAGATTTTTAGAAGAAGCTTGACTTGTTATCGATGAGTTGTCACTGTTTGAACATAACAGTATATCGGAGATCTTACTGTCATCATGTTCAAAGTTAATGACTCCAGTAACAAGACACCTCTTACTTGTGCCACCTGGACCATTTCTGAAGAAGACCTCTGAGAAAATTTGGTGCTCATCGCGAGACCCCTCAAAATCATCATCACGCACATCCTCAATAACTGCATTGAAGGACATATCCATCAACTGATAGCAATCCCACTAGCACTACAATGTA
Organism: Citrus medica; assembly: GCA_002013955.2. Classification (NCBI taxonomy): domain Eukaryota; kingdom Viridiplantae; phylum Streptophyta; class Magnoliopsida; order Sapindales; family Rutaceae; genus Citrus; species Citrus medica. The sequence goes on along the minus strand of MKYO02031403.1, from coordinate 75,978 downwards.
TAACCTTGATCTGCAAATAACTTTCGCCAAGTAAAAGGGATCCACCAGTTAAATCTCATCTGCCTTCAATTTGGAGCAAGTGCCAGTACCAAAGTAGTTCAAGACATTTTAAGCGAACAATCTTTTTCCATTTAAACCATCAAATGGATGCTATAACTGCTGCAAAGGAAGCAGGAAAACATTGAAGAAGGTGCACATATCACATCCTGTAATATCAAGTAGACTATAAAGCCTGTAATCATAAGATTGAATAGACTATAAAGTCTTAAGCTAGTTACTAAAATCTTAACAGCTGCAAATATAGTAAGGACCTCAATAGGCCTTTTATAATTCAGTTTAGGAAACAACAACCACTAATTAGTTTATTGGTAATTTCATTTAATGCAACAACCAGTAATTAGAGAGAGAGTTTCATGGGATCAAAAACTCTTCATGGGATCAAAAACAGAGTTTCTCAGCAAGTGCACTTTGTTATAACCAAATACAACGAGAATAACGCATCTATTTGTCTTTGATTTGAAAGTAATGCTGCGAATACAAGGCATCCATGGTATCTCCAGGAACATTTTAGTATATGGGTTAGAGGCCTAAAACAAATTGACAAAACTAAATACTTTATGTAGGATGCATGGTTTTCCACACACACTATGCTCATCTTTTTTAATAATATGTGGAGATGATCTAATCAAGGAAATAAGTGTATAAGTTGACCTAAGTTTTGAAATCCGTTTTCAAAAAATGTATTAGCAATGATGCACTGAAAAGATATCCTCAAACTCCAATTCCTATCCAAAAGCTTTCTAACCAACCCTAAAAATCAAGACCCATGAATTACAATTGATTTGCAAGTGTACTAGGATTCATACTATCATGAGTAGAGCAATATTAAAGACATCTCACCAGCACATCAGACCATCACACAATCTAAGATTGTAAATATAAGATCATTCAGCTGTAACAGGTGGATTTCCATATACGTTGGCATAAAAGCCGAATAAATTACAAATAAGCATTAAACATTATTTCTTTAGTTTGTCAACTGTCCTAATTGATCAACGCACTAATTAACAACGAAGTGAATGCAGATCTGGCGTTGGAAGATGCAAACTGAACAACAAGGCTATGGCCAGTCATAGTTAATTGACTGTTATGCTCATCAAGAGGCCTAACCTTTGCATTTGGTTTGAGAAACAACCTCATGCAGCAAACTATTATGCGCAGACAACGGGCATTACTGCAGCACCATCCCAAAACAAAAATGCACCTTCTCTACCTCACTCAGTCACTCAATATCTGCATCTGCAGTGTCTTCTGAGCTTCACCTACTGATCTCCATGCATTATATGTCCACTGGTTGAGAAAAAAGAAAGACCTCAGAAGACTGACACTAATATTTTCTTCAAATAAAGTGGAGCTTAATTCTTAGTGAGTGGAAGTAAATATACCTAAAAAAACAGCTCTTTCACAATTAACCAAGAATACTAGGTATTACTCAATATGCATCATTCATACAATTTATTTTTTTTCCTTCCCCCTGCAAGTAATATCTGTCAGCCCTAGGAGAACTAGTTGATGGAAAAAAATATCATGTTGCTAAATAGGAAAGAGGAAGCTACTTCTTAAGCATTTCTTTTGCTTTAAAATTGAGACTTAATCAGACATGGTAATCACACAAACAGACCCCACAGTGTGTTAAAATATGGTAATGCATGGCTGCAAACATAGAATGCAATTTTAGAAATTTGCATTGAAAAGATGCTGAAGGGGGTCATAAAACAGATAATTTGGGTTCACTACTCTTAGACTAATATCTGCAACTGTATCCAATAGTACTGAGAATCAATATAAATTTCTCAATCGAGGTGTGGCTACACTTCATTGGTTCAGTTGTATATCTCACAGGATGCTACAAAACATGTGCCATGTGACTCTTGATCTTACTGAAAGTAAATGTAGGAAATACAAGCATTTCAAAATCACTATTTCCAAAGAATTTGGCAAATTAACACATGTTAAGCCACAATAACTAGCTATCTTAATTTGAAATATTAAATATGAAGTATACGCAACCTTTCTCCTTAAGATACACACAAATAGACACTATTGAACTATCTTCTATTGTTATATTGTGCTTGAACTGCAACATATAAAAAGACAAAATTATTCTATTTGAATTATAAGATTATGGATGCAGGATTTTATGAGTTTATAGGATAAATATAATGCAGACCTAATTTTCTTGTGCATTGAAAAAATGTGGCATTATTTAATTCCTTTAGCTGTTTCCTTTACGAGTAACAAATTTATTAGAAGCACAAAATTATACTGTTGTAGCACACAATAGAATGCATACAATAGAGAATAAAAGAGAAACACTGAAAGCTAGAAATGAAAAACAACAATACGTAAAAAGTACGTGTGTACACACACACACTCTTAAGCTTTTTTATTTGCCACCATTGTGACAACCAAGCAACAAGACCGTAGTCGTAAAACTCACCATTAAATGAAGATAACTTAATGAATGAATATCAAAATCCGATGAAAATTAAACAGTAAAGCGAGTGAATATAAATTTTAAGAAAAATGAAAATAGTTAACCAACAGACTTATCTTATTTTAGAAAACCGCAATTTCACAGTTTAGGCAACAAAGTATGATCCCTACGTAAATGGTTCAATCTAATATAAAGCAACCAGCTCACCAGATTCCGTTTCTATATCAGTTTCCTAGTTATCATGCCATAACTATGCTCTAATGGAACAATGGACTTAAAGGTCATCAGTATAGAAATACTTTAAAAGTTTCGGGAAGGCTTAGACACTCTACGTTAACAGCCCATGCAAAAGAGACAAAATCGGAAAATGTCTATTATGAACTATTCTTCTACAAATTGCATGCACGATAGAGTAGACCACAAGAAACCCTCCTCAGCTGACATACCCTGCTTTAAAACACTACGTTCCCTCAGTATGAAAATCCGCAAAAAAAGAAAAGAAAAAAGTTTAATATATGAGAAAAAAGGGGGAAAAACAGCATTTCTCAGCAATTCAAAATGCATCATACACAATAAATTAGACTGAGAAACCCTCTCCGGCTTGCACGAAGCATGCAACTCTCTGGCATGGCTTTCTCTACAATGCAGAACCCTCACTGCTTTATACAGCATCCAAACAAATATAAATGAATAGCTATCTAATACATAGAAGTAAATGCAAATGTACCAAATGAAGAAATTCTGAATGCATGATCCAACAGCAACATTCAAAAAAAAAGGAAAAAAAAAAGAAAAATTGTTAAACCCAGTAGTATAAACTTTTAATCTGGGAATCTATCAATTCACAGTTACAAGTGTGTTTGCAGATTCAGCAATCAGAAATGTTGAAACATAAACATACCCACAAATTCTCTACAAACAAACAGCACAAACCGTCCAGGCATTGAATCAAAAGAGCATGAAATCACAAAAACAACAACCGAATTACCCAAAGAAACAAAAACAAAAAAATAAAAATAAAAAAAAACCACCCACTAACATCACAGCAATTCATCAAACCCGTTTCCAAAACATGCATGATAAAAACAAAAAACCAAAAACAATACCAACCCAGAAACAAGAATTTCACACAGATCAAAACCCACATAACCAAATCCAAAATATCACGTATAAAATAAAAATTTAACATTAAAATTGCCAAACTTACGCCAAGAAGAAAAAAAAAATCCATCAAATGAGCTCACCGTTGCAATGCACGTTGATTGCAACATGCAAAACAGTATCAGTGAGAAAATGCCAATTGAATTAGGGTTTGAAAAGCTTAATGGGGTCGGTTTCAAAGAGAGAAAGAGAAAGAGAGATAGCAGGAAATGGGTTTTCTTCTTTTTTATTTATATATATATTTTTTTTTCTCTTGCTTCTTTGGCCTTTATCAGCTGAAAAACTGAGCAAAAGACCAAAGCCCCACCAGTAAGCAAAAGGGCAGGGTGGCTTCGTAAAACCCGAATTTTGCTCCCAGCTATTCCAGATGTCATGTACCTGTCTTTCTCTCTCTAGCACCACCACCCTCTCTCTCTCTCTCTCTCTCCACATCTCATCTTTCATGCATGTGCGTGTGTGCGCGCATATGCTGTTGTAAACTTATAATAATAATATGTCATGTACATTTCACAAATTCTCTCTCTTCTCTCACTCTGGTTTAGTTAATCTTGTCTCTTTCTGATCCTCTTTGACTGCTTGTGTTTGTTTGTGTTCACACTCTATATCCACTTTCGCATAAACCCCTCAAAGCTGAATTGGGGTTTTTCATTTTATTAATTTGTTTGTATTATGTATTTGATTTCGCAGCGAGATTAAACAATCTTTTGTGTGTAGACTTAATTTGTTTGATGAAAATGAGATAAAGTATTAGTCAATAGCCTTGCATGAATTAAAATTATACAATAACCCGTAATTCGAAATATTTTTAAAGTTAATTAGTGATAAACAGTTTTTATTGAATTGTTTGTATTACAATATACATTGGAAGTCTATTGGGACCTGGTTAATGAAGCTCATCCCAAAAACCTGCTTTGAAAAAAGAGCTAGAGGTCTCATTTTTAATAAGGAGAAACTTTGCTCCCACAACATACATGGTGAGATTTGAACCAAGGGTACCTGTATTTTAACCAATTAACCAAAATACCGGTGTTGTCGTTTTTGCAATTGTAGCATGTCACTTAATTTCAAAAGGAGAAAATATTGTTCTTTCTAATATAACTTAAATTTGAACAAATAGTTGGGTTGGGACTTCACTTGAAATCCCTAACATATTACTTTTCAAAATATATGAATTAATGGAATAATTAACTCAAATTATAAAGATTAAAGAATTATTATTAATCCATCAAATTAAATGAGCTCTTACTGAACTTACTTCTTTGGAGATTAAATATGAAAATAAATAAATTAGTAAGAATTTTTGTATTGATTAGTCAACTATTCAATTTACCGTATTATAGATATCACAATAAGTCGATAATTAATACAATAAATATTACCACACTCTTTTCTCTTTCATATTATATTATTTTAATATTGGTTAGACTGCTTATAATAGAGTCACAAAGAAAGAATGCATACGAGATGGCAAGCCATGGAAAGATGGAGGGAGAATTTTAATGCAAAGAAACAAGGAAAAAGAGCATTAATGGTTGCTCAATCTTATATTAGAAAAAGGAAATAATCTTTTGTCTAAGTCAATAAAGTACATTAAATTATGTCAATGTGATGCGTCGAAAGCAACAATTGAATATATTTCGTTTCACTCTTTAAAAGTGTTAAGTTACGGAATCAATGGACAACGGCTATTTAAACAGGATTTAATACATTATCAATAACTCATATCTGCATCAATGGCTTTTATTGGTTTATTTACTCGTCAACAAATTACTGTAACTGCACAAAACAGTGTAACACATTTTATAATACGTTATATTGGTCAGTGCTCCTACCGAGGAAATCTTTTTAAGTTTTGTTGGCAGAATATTCTTGTAAGGGTGGAGGCATAAGAGATTAATAATTTCTCTTGTTCATTAGAAGATGGTTTGTTTAATGTCGATAAATTTTGAAGCAAAATTTTTTAGATGTCGTATGTGGGCAAAATGTAAAGAAGGTCAAATTATATTCTACATCTAAACTAATCATTAAGATTTATATTAACTAATCAACCCTGAGAACACGACCGTTCATAATAACTTGAAATAGCTAGTAGTACGAAAGTGAAGAAGAATAAAACAATGGAAAGGTTTGGGGGAGTGCTGCTTAGGTGCGACTGTTAAGATGAATTTAAAATGTGAACATCTATGTTCGGAGTATTCCGAGTTTCAAATTATTCAAGAATGCAATCATTGCCATTGGAAGTTTAGGCTGCATTTAAAATTAAGGTTGAGCTGCTGTATTTTAAAAGTTATAACACTAAAATATTTAGTAAATATTAACTCATTTAACTTGAAAATTTTGTTGATATGATTTTTTCCTTATATAATAAAAAATTTATTATAATTTTAATAATTTTATTAAAACTATTATTAAATTTTATATTTACTATATATTATTAACTCTTATTTTATACTTATAATTTTTTTTCTACAATAACTATACTATAAAAATTATAACACCTCAACATCAAACGCATTCTTTGCCCAAGCTCAATGAGACTCTAACATTTAGTTATTATTCACTTCTGTGTGTGTGTGTGTGAGTAAACTAGCATGGCATCAGATTGTTATGAGTTGTACAGTTGTCAATCTCTTATTAGTCAGATATATTATGAGTTCAGTTCGTTTCCCCAATTAAAAGAACAGGGCCCACTTAATCAGCTCTCATTTTCTCATCTTTGATCAACACACCCTCTTTTATTCCATCAAAATTCTTCCTCTTTCCATCAAAATTTCATGGCTCGGCCCTTACGTGTAATCATATGAGAGTATAATAAATTTAAATATGTATGTTTGGAGCATTTTTGGTATCCTTAGGCTGATTTTATTTGTATTTTATAGTATATATTGTCAAAAGTAAATGCTATAAACACTTTCGGAAAAAAGATGAAGAGCGCCTTTGGAGTAATTTTTCTACAGGAACTAATAAAACAACTAAATAATGTATGTATCTCTAAGATTTATTATTATCATTATTTTTTTCTGTAGTTGACAAAAACATCAGGATTATGTTGGATGCTAAGATTAAAAGCGGGATTGGACTAAGTTTTTAGAATAAAAAAAAAAATTCCAATCCTAGGTATGTTTGGTTATCGAAACTAGTTGATTAGTCTAAAGTTTAATTAAAAAATAATAGGACTATCGGTCCTTAATTCAACTTAGTTTTAAGTAGTATAAAATCTTCTTCATCACTCTTTTCATTTTTTAGTTGGATTAAAATTCATATAAATAAATATAAAGAATTAATATCGTAATTTATTTAAACTAAAATTTTATATTATATTAAATATCCAAATTTTAATTCAATAATTTATTATATTAGAATTTTATACAATATTAAATACCAAAACTTTATTTAACAATTTATTTACAAAAATATTAAATATCAAATTCAATAATTATTAATATAATTTAAAATAATTACACTATTTTAATAGTTATTTAACTATATTAAATTAAATTTAACAGATTCTTATCCGATACTATACCAAACAAACGATAATACTTTATAGAGTGTAGTCAAACTATTATACTCTAATTTAACCTAACATTCAATCTAATTATACGTGCCAAATCAGTACATTCTAAAAAGTAATTTTATAACAGCTTTAAAAAAGCATCTTTTCAGTTGCTTTTACAAAATGTACTTTCTGGGAAAGCACCGGTGAAATGCAAATTCTCACAAAACACGTGGTGTGTTCAATTGGGCCGCAGCCCATTAAAACTACCACCATGAAAGCAAGCAATGCTCATTGGGCTTTATTCTCTCTAGAAAACTTATACACGTAGCCCACCACCGGCGCCCTAATTTGTCTTCACCTCTCTAAGCCTCTCTCTCGGTGCTTAACCCCCGTCGGTTCAGTCATCGGTTCTTCGTCTTCCTCTCACCGCCGGTGAGCCCTTCTGACCCTCTTTCTCATGCTCATTAATGAAATAGAAGCACTGATAAAAACCAGTATCTGTTTTTTATTTAAAGTGCTTCTGAATTAAGTACTTTTCTGGCCACAAAAACTGAAATGAACTGTATATTTGTGTTTTCGGAGAGAAGCAGGGGTGGGCAAGAACAGAACCCGAAATTTATTTCCAGTTCGGTTCGATTCGGATTAACATATAAAATCCGAATAGGTTAAAAATTGCAACCCGATCGGTTTTATTTTCGGTTCGGGTGCACTAAAACCCGATCAAAAAAAAAACATATATGACATGGGCAAGACTATTTACACTCTAAAACCTACTTTAAATGCTCGTTTATTTTGCACACTCAAATAATAATTTTAAATATGACTATTTATTAGGCGTGGCAGCAATTCCTTCTTGGTCACAATATCACCTTGCTTAATCCAACAAATAGATAATTATTTAATTATTTAGGAGTCATTAACTCCAATCACACTGAGATGTTCTGGAGATTTTTTCTCAAATTTTTATTATTGGTGTGGATTATAATAGAAAAAATATGACTATTTATTTAATAAAAAATTTATCAAATTATGTTTTATTAAATTATTCTTAATAATAAATTATATTAAAATTAAATTAATAATATAAAAAATTATAAAAAATTGAGTGTTCCAACTAAATTTTATAGTCTAAATAGCCTCACCAATATGATATTCATTAATCTGTCTCACCCCACTCACTCACGCACGCCCAATTCCAATTTCAAAACCCCTTTTATAATCTCTCCCTTATCATCTTCTTCCACAACGGCAGCACAGCCCTCCTAGCGCAGCCCACAGCCGTCCAGCCGACGCCCACGCTCCGGCTCACTCACCTCACGGCTGACTCACTCTCACAGAGTCGAAGTCTCACTCACACACTCCGCCGACACCCGTTCGCTTCCGATCCAGCTGCCGTCGCTTCCATCTCTGCCATCGCTTCCAATACATCTCTGTAGTCAGTAGGTTACTTAGTATTGTTATTAATTATTATTAATATAAACTATCACCGCACGTTCCTGGTTCATGCTTTCTTCTTTTGTGCTCTCGATTGGTTTGTCCTGAAGCAAAATGTATTAAATATTATTGATTGATGCATATGTTTACTTACATTAGAGCTTTTCTGGAAAAAAATGAAAATTTCATTTAATTATTTATTATTCACGTATAAGAAATTAACTTCTTCTTCTTTTTCCTAATGCCACACGTCTGGTGAGCTTGCCTAGTCTGTTCTAGTTGGATAAAATTTTTGGCAAATGTTACATGGCAAGGAAGCCTAAACATTTTAACCCGAATTTAACCCTGAATGAACTCAAATTATCTAACCGAACCAATCCAAATTGTGAATCTGAATTTCAGTTCGGTTTGGTTTGGTTCCGGTTCGCATTTTCAACCCGAATGGGTTCAATTCTCCAACTCGATCGGGTTGTAACCCAAACCGAAACCTGAACAACCCGAACTGAAACTCGATTTGCCCACCCCTGCTGAGAAGTACCCAGATCGTAAAAGAAAGGTCTTGATAATAATTTTGGCTAAAAATCTGTTTTTTAACTTATATTTTTATTTTTTTATGCTGTATTTTAGTTGTTGAATAGGTTATATAGAGAAGTTCAGTTAATTTTGTTTTGGATGAAAAATCAATGAGTACTTATGTGATTAATAAGTGAAATTTTGTTTGCATCATGTAGTCAGCTATAATGCATCGGATGGCTTTTACTCAGCATGGAAGAAATGCTCTCCGGCAGATTACTAAAGAGAGCTCTGATCGTGTGTTGCATCACCCATTGCTATTTTCTTGTCAAGGAGTCAGATATAGACGATTGGAAGTGATTCTAACAACAGTGAGTAAATTGATCTTTTGTTTTCCCTTTTCACCAGTTTGGATCTCTTGACTAATCAGCCTGTTTGAGTTTTAACTTGTGTATTAATGATTGGTTTTATATGTTCAGAAAGTTGATAAGCTTGGTAAAGCTGGTGAAACTGTGAAGGTCGCTCCAGGGTATTTCCGCAACCACTTGATGCCCAAATTGCTTGCTGTTCCAAATATCGAGAAGTTTGCTCATCTCATTAGAGAGCAGCGCAGGGTATTTCTTTTTCATGATTTTTCTTGGTTGAACTTTTTTTGTTTGGGTTGAGAATGGTTAATTCTAGTGATACAGAATTTTGCTCATTTTCTTTAGATACTTTGTTTAGCCATTTTGTCAATTAATTTGACTCATGGCTTCAAATTATTGCTAAATTCTCGGTTTGGAAATATTTGTGATTTTTGAAGGGGCATTACAAGTTATTAATATTTGTTGTGCCTGTGACTTATTTTCATCAGATTTGCCAGCCTGTGGAAGAGGAAGAGGTTAAAGTTATCCGGAAGTCTGAGGACAATATGAGTAGAGAATTTGAGAAGGCAGCTAGGCGCCTAGAGAATGCTCGACTGGTTTGTGGCCTATCTTTCAATTTCTTCAGATTCGGGACAAATTGTCTTGGAGTGAACTGATGTGTTGCCTTTTCCTTTTTTTAAGCTTGAATGATCTATTTGCTACAGTTAGGAGTGAACGTCGTAATGAATTTTAAATTATGCTGTTTGTTTCGATTTACTTTTCTATCTCAGCTCCATGTGATTAGCGGAATGCTGGTCCTGCGAGTATAAAATGAACTCCTTAAGTCAAATTCCTTCTTGAGGTGTTGGAGAAAGAACTAAATACATGTAATCTTGCTTTCGGATATGGATTATCTGATGGATGTTGTACTTTCAAGGTATTGAGGAGATTCCCCAATATAGAAAAATTACGTTCCCGTGCATCAAAAGATGATCCCATAGAATTGCGTTCACCTGTGACAAAAGAGGAGCTTGTAGCCGAGGTATGGATTTTTATCTTTCTTGGTTGTTCTTTATAGTTGCTTCTCATCATAATAGCAAAAGCAGTTTGTTCTGAGTGACCGGTGTGGTCTAAAGGACTTCAAGGTGGTTAGGTCCAGCCGAGCATTGTAAATATTAACGGTCATTATGAATGTGTAATTCCTACATGTGGAATTGAATTTCCATGGTATAGCATGGTAAATTTCTTTTAGGGTGTGATATCAAACTACCAAATGATTTAGGGACCAGACCATAAAATTGGTTTCTAGCCAAGGATAAAGTTGCTAGATCTTTGAGGCCACCAATACTTACTGGTATATCACCTGATAATTGATTTCTTGATAAATCAACTCTATTAAGACTTTTAAGTTTTGTATATCTGAAGATAGAAGACCACTTAGAGAATTTGTTGACAAGTTTACATACAAGATGTACTCAAGACTCCACAAGGATGATGGGATACTAGAAGTGAGCGTGTTGCAGATTAAAAAGAGTGTTTTTAAAGAATTGAATATCTGAAATCTTGTATGTAAATATTAACACTTAGAGAATTTATTGACAAGTTTTTAAGGATTTACTGATTAAATAATTTTCCAATTTGTTTGCCTGGAGGAATTGAATAGTTAACTGATTAAAGGATTTCAAGGTGGTTAGGTCCAGCCGAGCATTGTAAATATTAACGGTCATTATGAATGTGTAATTCCTATATGTGAAATTGAATTTCCATGGTAAATTTCTGCTAGGGTGTGATTGTATGGTAGCCAATTGTGAGCAACAGATCCACATAGTAATATAGACTGAAATTTTGCGTCTTAATCCATGAAGATATAGATTTTGGCAAATATTATACAAGCACTGGGGGTTACCTTAAATATTCTGGACTTGTCCTTGATCATTGATAGAGTTTCTTTTACCTAGTTATTGATATTTCTTTCAATTTTCTATTTTACTGATACCATATATACAATTTTAGGTGTCAAGACAACTTTCGATTTCTATTGAGCCTGAAAACCTGCATCTCCCATCACCTCTGTCTGCTTTCGGGGAATACGAGGTTCCTATGCGCTTACCCAAAGCCATCCCTCTACCGGAAGGAAAGGTCCAGTGGACTCTCAATGTTAAAGTCCGCGGCAAATAAACAATCGTTTCATTTGTTTTGTTTTACTCGGTTCGGGATCCAAATTCCATTGTAGAACAGTTTTTGGTTTTTCTTCATATAACATTCTGAAGATAATACAGCAGGCAACATTGTTTGCAACGCTACAGCTAATTTGTAGTAGCATGAAACAATCAGAATTTTGCCTTTTTTGTGTATAAAATTTTATTTTTTTATTGTCATATTACAGTTTTGCCCATCAAGCGTTATGAAGCTTAATATTTGGATAAATATCAGGTTTAATCTATATATTTTAACTTCAGTGTTTATTTAGTTTTTATATTTTGAAAAACATCTCAAGTCACCCCTTACTTTTATTTTTTCTTTGTTTTTATAACAATACTCTTATAACAATATTTTTTACATTAGTTTTTTTAGTCAATAAGAAAAGGTAACCAGCAAATTAACTGATAAATTAATTTGTTAAAATTTTTTACATTAATTTTTTAATCAATAAAAAAGTTAATTAATAAATTACTTATTAGCAAATTAAAAAATAAATATTAGCATAAAACAATTGATATTTTATTCGCTTACAACAATCTTACTAATTATTATTTATATTTAAAAAATAAATATTAATTTTTTAATCAACAATTTTTTTTGTAAAAAATTAATTTATTAAATTAATTCTAAAAGTAAAATAATAATAATTAATTTATATTTTACTTTTAAGATTAATTTGATAAATTTAATTTTTTTTAATTAATATCTCCAAGAATATTGTTGCAACCATATTATTATAAAAGTAAAAAAAAAATATAAGATTTAATGTACTAGAATAATTTAAAATATTTTTTAAGATATAAATATTAAACAGACAATTAAAAAAATAAACAACTAAATAAATAGTTAGCTTTTAACATTTCAACCTACTGGCTAATGGTCACACAATCAGGGTGCGGCCCGGGATGCGTGGCCCAGCCCATCATGTAAAAAGCCATGTCACCCTCATTCTTAAGCTGCTACTGCCTTACCAGTTACCACTTTGCTACTTGCCACGGAGCTCCCTAGTCCCTACATCATACCGTACCGATGCCTCTAGAAAACTAACTTTAAAAAAATGGTATTAATAAGCGTACGCCACGTCACTCCTCACTCTCTTCTTCGTCACTTTCCTCTCACTCAACATTTTCTCCCCAAACAAATTCCTTCTTTGAAAAATCGCATTTTCTCCTTCACAGCAACAGCTACAATGTCTTCAACTTCCAAAAAGGTAATTTTTTTTTTAATTTTATCTTTTGTTTAGTTTCTTTCTGTTGCCTTTTTGTTTCATTTTTTGAATTTTCTGTGACGTTTTTTTTTCCGCAAGGTTTTGGTGCCTGTTGCGAACGGGAGTGAGCCGATTGAGGCCGTGATAACGATCGATGTTTTGAGAAGGTCTGGAGCTGACGTCACGGTTGTGTCTGTGGAGAAACAGCTTCGTGTCGACGCGTGTCATGGTGTCAAGATTGTCGCTGATGCTCTCGTGTCTGACTGCCGCGACGCCGTTTTTGATCTTATAGCTCTTCCCGTATGTATTGCAGCTCACCTCAGCTCATGCTAATTTATGTGATGTTTGTATAATTATAGATGATTACTGCTGATACTGAATTTTTAGCTAAATAATTCGTTCTTAAGTCATCTTCATTTAATTTTCGATTGAAAATGAAAAAATAATAATTTTAAGCAAAGAAAAATATAGAAAATGTTTATTTTGTTTTAATTTTATTTTTTAATTTTCAGGGATTTCCTTATTGTGACTGTTATCATTCATTATATGGTCCTAGTTAAATGTTTCAAATTGTTGTAGTCAGTGAAATTCTTTTCGATATTTATTCTGGCATGTATATTTTTCCTTTTCAATTTCTTTTGTTGCTGATTCTTTGATTATGTTATATCCTTTTTTGTTTCCCTTGTAGGGTGGCATGCCCGGTGCTACCAATCTGAAGGAATCTGAAGTATTAGAAAGCATTGTGAAGAAGCAGGCCTCAGCTGGGCGTCTTTATGCTGCTGTCTGTGCTTCACCTGCTGTGGCATTAGGGTCTTGGGGTCTGTTGAAGGGATTGAAGGTAATAGTTAGATAAGCCTTTTTGATGTTTTGTGGTCTTTTGGGAATTGCACTGATATTTTTGTTATAGTTCAGTTTCTTCTCGCTGATGATTGTTAAGTTCTAATTTATGTAGTTGTTCATTTTTCGTAGGCTACTTGTTATCCGTCATTTATGGAGCAATTAGCTCCTGCTTGTGCAGCAACTGTTGAATCAAGAGTACAGCAGGATGGTAAAGTTGTTACGAGTCGTGGACCGGGCACTACCATGGAGTTTGCCGTTGCACTTGTTGAGCAGTTGTATGGGAAAGAGAAAGCTGATGAAGTTTCTGGGCCACTGGTATTAACTTTTATAGATAACGTTGTTTAAAAAAATTATGAGTTATATAATTTGTGGAAGCTTCAGATGCTAATGTATTCAAGAAAATAAGTTCAGGGGAAGAGTATGACTTTTTGCATTAGTGATTCATTAGATGAAATTGTATACCTGCTGGTCCATCATAAGGTGGTGAAAACAATGTTTGATTTAATTAATGGAATCCTGAAATATGCATTTGTTGAGCTTCAATGTCTCCACTGATAAAATTCTTTTTAATGTAAGTTCTTTCTCTTGGTATTTGTATTTGAATTTTCTGTTCCTCATACTTTCGTCTTTACTGTCACCTTGTGCCTAGGTAATGCGTGCAAATCATGGAGATGAATACACTATTGCTGAGTTCAATCCAATTCAGTGGACATTTGACAATTCTCCTCAGGTGAGATTGGACTGTTAGTTTCTTGTATTTGTTTTTCTTCTTCCATGTTTTGAGGGATACCCATTTGGCAGTAAATAAAAATCTGTGATATCTTCTATACATGTACATATACATCATTGACTTCACTCATTTGTGAACATATTGGAGGTAGTAGATTTATTGTTATGATATGTCTAATAAAATCCAAAGTTCGATGCAACTACAAAAGAAGTATGAGCAGTGCTCGACCAGAGAGGAAAAAGAAGGTTTTTTTCTTTTTTTTTTGGGGGGGGGGGGGGGGGGTTGGTTGGGTGGCAAAGGGAATGATAGGGTTGAAAGTTCAGGGTATCGACAAGCTGTAAAATGGCTATCGACAAACTGATATTTCACATTAGAGAATGTGAGGTCCTGAAGATTGCTGACTTGTGGTCAAAATGGAATTCTTGATAACTTTAAATGTTAAAAATTCTTGGTGAAAATTTTGTACTTTTTTTTCTTTCAGATTCTTGTGCCTATTGCGAATGGTTCAGAGGAGATGGAAGCTGTTATAATAATTGATATTCTGCGACGAGCTAAAGCAAATGTTGTGGTTGCGTCAGTTGAGGATAAACTAGAAATTCTGGCTTCTCGTCAAGTTAAATTAGTGGCAGATATGCTTATTGATGAGGCAGCTAAACTTTCGTATGATTTGATTGTCTTGCCAGTAAGTGGGGTTGCTAACTCTTGCCTCATAGTCTTTACCAAACTATTGACTTACTAACTACAATTTATCTATGCACAGGGTGGACTTGGTGGCGCTCAAGCATTTGCGAAGTCAGAAAAATTGGTAAATATGCTAAAGAAGCAAAAGGAATCAAATAGACCTTACGGTGCTATATGTGCATCCCCAGCACTAGTGTTGGAGCCCCATGGCTTACTCAAGGTATGACCATTTCTGCTTAAATATTTACTCTTGATTTGAATCACCTAATCTGAACTTGATAAAACATTGTGATCTTGTGTGATTTTATGAACGTGGTCTTATCTCATGTAAGTCTGTAATGAATTTATTGAAGTTTGCTGACAAATTACAAACTCAAAAACTGCTGCTGCTTCATTAGTTACAGTACCCAAGGAGTTATGATAGACATCCCAAACTTTTTACCCCAAATGATGTGGCATTTATTGAGTGATTGGTATTAATTGTATTATCTAACCCACCAACAGATGAATGCCGCACCATTTGAGACGATCTTTTGGGATAAAAAATTTGGGAAGTGTAGCAAATTTTTATGCTGATTTTTTTGGCTTCATTCATGTAAACTTCCCCCCCAAAAAAAGGAAAAAACCAACAAACACCAAAAAAAAAAATTCTGAAGCACTTCCCGTAATATCATTCCTGTGTTTTTCTTTTCCCCTCAAGACATTTAACTTTGGTTCAGGGTAAAAAAGCTACAGCTTTTCCTGCCATGTGCAACAAGCTGTCAGATCAGAGTGAAATTGAAAACAGGGTTGTGGTTGATGGCAACCTTATCACCAGCAGAGGGCCAGGAACTTCTATGGAGTTTTCACTGGCAATTGTGGAGAAGTTTTTTGGCCGCAACAAAGCGCTTGAGCTTGCAAAGATAATGCTTTTCACTCGCACCTAAAGTTTGTACTGAAACCTGCCTACTATTAAACTAGAGTATTTATTTCTGTATTACTACTGCTTGTAGAGAGTGGAAATGGAAACTTGAATTCGGGTTTGAATATGGATTCACTGTGCGGGTTTGTACAACAGTTCGTTTATAAATAAATGAGTTCATAGTCATTTTGAATAATTGGAATAAGCGTGATTGCTGTTGAGTTCTGTTATCAATGTTCGGAGTCCAATTGTGGTTGAGAGGGATATAATTACCGTTACTGGGAATTTTAATTGTGAACTAAAAATTTGTTGTATTACATTCCACCTTTCTACAGAATCCTTTGGAATAATAAATATACATCAAATAATAACTCGATTTTCAGGATAAGAAGGAAAAATAAAAAAGAAGAGACTGAAAAAAACAGAATTGGCCGTTTTGTTGGAGCATAAATCTCTAGAAGATTGAAATAAAACAGGTACCATATCTAGTTTCAAGTATGTTTATGCAAAGAAGATACAAATTCGAAGATTAGATTACTCATTTCAATTTATGTTCTGCTCAAAGCAATGGCTCTTATTCCACTAGCACAAACAAGAAAGAGTACGCACAAAGTTAACAAGCACACATAGCGTATGTTACATTAACTACTTGCAGCAACATCATCCAGGAACTTCGCTTTGATCTTCCTGAGCTTTGCTGCAGCGTCTGTCATATGTATCCTCTTGTGAGGTGACTCCATACAACAATCCAAAGCCAAATTCATGATGCTTAATAAACAATCCATTTTGGCAGAAAAAGCTTGCTCTTCTCGCACCAAATTTGCGTCAACAACTTCACTCAATCGGTGAGGTAATGACTCCATCACCCATCTCCTTAAACTCATTTCTCCTGTGAACATTTCATTGGTGGGCCTCTTTCTCGTGAAAGTTTCCATCAATAGCACACCATAGCTGTAGACATCACATTTAGCTGAAACAATTCCTTCTGATCCGTACTCTGCATTTTTTAATTTTAATTATGAAACAAATGATAAAACAAATAATTTTTGATAATTAAGGTAACCCAAACTTTGCTCGTGCTTGAAAAAAGAGCAAAAATTTTAATTACAATTGAAACTTTACCTGGTGCCATATACCCAATTGTAGCCATTGTCATGGTTTGTTTCACAGAATCTTCTCCTTCACCTAAGAGTTTGGAAATGCCGAAGTCGCTCACATGTGCCACCATATTTTCATCCAAGAGAATGTTGGTGGGCTTCAAATCACAATGAATTATAGGTGCCGACGAATGACCATGATGGAGATATTCAAGAGCCGACCCCACATCTACCATTACATTCAACCTCTCTAGAATGTCTAAGAAATAATTGTGAGAATACAACCACTTCTCGAGACTACCATTCGACACGAACTCAAGTACCGCTGCTTTGAAATCTGGATTAGAACAACTGCTAAGGATCTTTATGAGATTTCGATGTCGAACATTCCGTAAAACTTCACATTCAGAATCAAAACTCCTAAATGCTCTCACTAGTTGTAGATTGAAAATCTTTATTGCAACATAAGTCCCGTTGGAAATGGTTCCTTTATAAACTGATCCCAAACTACCTGTACCAAGCAAGTTACATTCATTAACTTCATCAGTTGCTCGTTGAATGTCTAGGTACGATGTTCTTCTCCATGTTGGAAGAGGTAGGAAATCTTCGTGATCTGATTTTTTTGTACTCCGATTTCGCCATCTGATGTACATAATGATGGTAATCACTATAAGTACGGTGGATATTATCGGAGGCAAAATATATTTAAGGACAATTAGAGCAACTTTCTTGGTTCTTTTGCTGTTATCTCGCTTGCAAGGTGGGACTCGGAGTTTAGGTGGACCACAGAGTGCATAATTTTCCAAAAACGATTGAGCTGACAAGTTCTTAAAAGACCCCTTAACAGGAATTTCCCCTTCTAGCCTATTATGAGACACGTTAAATTGTTTGAGATGTGACAATATCTCCAATGACTTAGGAATTTTTCCAGAGAGATTGTTGCCGGAGAGATCTAAGGATTCTAAGCTTATCAAACTGCCAACTGATTCATGGATAGGTCCTTGAAATTGATTACCAGCCAAGGATAGAGTTTCTAGATCTACGAGGGCACCAATGGTTGATGGAATATCACCTGATAATTGATTCCTTGATAAATCTAAAGCTCTCAAGGCCTTTAACTTTTGTACATTGGAAGGGAGAGGACCATTTAATGAATTTGACGACAAGTTTATCTTTAAGATGTACTCAAGGCTCCACAATGATGACGGTATACTAGAAGTGAGCTTGTTGGAGCCTAAGTCAAGTTCTCTTAGAGATGTCAATCTCGCCAGGCATGGTGGTATATGTCCAGAGAGCTTATTTCCATTTAACCCTATTCCATACATCTGTTCCAAGTGGCAAAGATCATAGGGAATGGATCCTTCCAAATTATTATCGTCAAGAGATAAACCTTGTAGCCGCTTAAGTCTTCCCATCGTTGGTGAAATAGTTCCATTCAAGTCATTGTCGTAGAGGCTCAAGAGTGTCAAGCTGCGTAAATTACCAATTTCTTGAGGAATGTTGCCCTTGAGTTTGCAATCGTATGCATAAAAACTTTCAAGAGAAGTAGAGAATTTTCCAATTACTGGTGGAAGGACGCCACCTAATGGATTAGAAGCTAAGGAAAAAACTGTTAAATTTCTGCAATTAGTCGAAGAAGAGAGAAAACTCCACTGATCTGCTGAAGATGATTATGTCGTTAAGTTATTAAATGCTAAGTTGAGCACGCCGAGGTGTCTCAAGTTGCCAAATGTATTTGGAATATGGCCTGAGAATGAGTTTAAGCTCAATTCTAGGCCAATGAGTTTAGAAGCATTTGTGATGGAGTTGAGAATTGTTCCGGTAAGATCATTGTCCCCTAAGGCTAAATACTGTATGTTCGGAAGCGAGTGGCCAACGTTGATGGTAAGTGGCCTGAGAGTTGATTGCTAATCAGATCAAGGAGTGTTAGGGTTGAAATATTGAAGATTGTGGGTGGAATGGGGCCACTTAAATTATTCGCAGTAAGAAGAAGAGTATCCGAACTTTGTAGATTGCCAATCTCGGTTGGAATTTGACCTGTCATAAAGATAAACGCCAAATTGAGGAGTTATTGAGCTTTTTACTTAACATAAATTTTAATATCATAATGCATGAAAATCAAACTTGCCCACAAAATGTGTGTTATTAGTTTTATAATATTTTTTTGGGTTGGAGGGGATTGATATTTCTACCTCATAATTTTGTAAAATCCCACCCGCTTTCAAAAAAGGAAAAAAGGACAAACACACCCCCAATGTTTAGACAAAGGGACAAAAACCCTCCAAACGTTTCGAAAAAGACATTTACACTCTCATTCACTAACCAAAACAGTAACTCTTATATATATATATATATATAGACAAAAACCCCCCTAACGTTTCGAAAAAGACATTTACACTCACATTCACTAATGAAAACAATAATTTTTAACAGAAATAGTAATTTTAATATATAATTACCGTTATACCCTTCTAGCACATAAAAAATAATTTTAAATTGTCTAATTTGTCCATTTATTGTTAATAAAATTACAAATATATCCTCATTGCCCAATTCCTCTATTTAAATTTTCATCAAATTCTCTCTTCAAGCCAAATAAATTTAATCCATTACTCAAGAATAAAAATAAATAAAATTAGTTATTAATGCCATAAGAATAAAAATTCTCTACATGTCAATCATTTTAACTTTTATAATCAACAAAATAAAAAAAAGGGCTGGTTACAACAATAATTACAAAAATCATATCTTAATTGTATTAAATAACATTTCCAATAGACATAAAAATTAATAATGGATTAAATTTATTTGGCTTGAAGAGAGAATTTGATAAAAAATAAAATAGAGGAATTGGACAATGAGGGTATATTTGTAATTTTATTAATTAACAATATATGGACAAATTAGACAATTAATAATTTTTTTATGTGCTAGAAGGGTATAACGGTAATTATATATTAAATTTACTATTTCTGTTAAAAGTAATTGTTTCCGTTAGTGAGTGGGGGTGTAAATGTCTTTTTCAAAACGTTAGAGGAGTTTTTGTCCTTTTGTCTAAACATTGGGCGTGTGTTAGTCTTTTTCACTTCAAAAAATTATTGTAACGAGATTCTTAAAAAAATTCAAATAAAGAAGAAGTTTGGAGAATTAATCAATTAAATCCATCTTAATCTACTTTTTGAAACTTATATTCTTTTATCATATTTAATAACTAAGGTTGCTTTAACATAGATTTAATATAACTAGTCTACTCTCATAAGGTAGAATTACTAAAATACCCACAAATTTACTTCAACTTCAACTAAGCTAACAAAATGTATTTGTGGACATGTGGGGCACAAAAAATTGGTGAATTTTATTTTAGAAATATTGTATTACAATACATAAAACAAAATGCCGAAACTATATATTAGATACAATAGTACATATTTTTTTGGGATAATTTAGTTATTTTATATTATAAGAGTAAAATAGTCAAATTAAACTTATTTTAAAAGTAACAATAAACGGCCAAAGATTGTTAAAAGCCCTAAGTCATAAAAGAAAATTATTATAAGAATAATTTATTAATTGTTCAGACTTAATTTATAATTCTATAAGATAATGTGAACTTATTATAACTATCTTATCAAAATGAGGTGGGATTGCAAGAATAATGAGTAGAAATATCCCCAACCGATAGAATAAAAAGGATTTTACAGCTATACAAATGCAAATATGTAGAACGTACCTTGTAGGTTGTTATAAGCTAGATTCAGATACAAAAGATTGCTAAAATTTCCTATCGTTGAAGGAATATTTCCATCAATGACGTTGTACGTTGCGTGTAACGCCTTCAGCCTCGATTAATTGAAGAGAGAATTTGGGATTGGACCCGTGAAACTGTTATTACGAAGACTCAACACTTGTAATTTGGTAAGATACCAATCCATGTTGGAATGCTCCCACTCAATTTATTGAAAGTGAGTCGGCGTAATTGCCCCAATTCATTAGGTAGATTGCCAAGAAAATTGTTCAGGCTAACATCAAGAGATACTAAGAACGTGAGATTTCCCAAGTGGTTGGGAATGGTACCTCCGAGACCTATATCTGAAAGATTCAAGGCCGTGACTCTTTGATGGCGCGAACCGCAAGAAATGCCAATCCAGGTACACATTGGATAAGATATAGACCAATTATTTGTCAGAACACTTCGATAATCAACGACACGGGCTTTGAATGCAAGAAGAGCCGATTGATCTGCTGTTAAGTTGCTCAAAGTCGTCATAGCTAAGCTAGCTATGGAATATTGTAACAACAACATAGGAACAAAGAAGAATGATAAGCGCATATTGGTCGTTTTTTATTTTTATTTTTTATAGATGCATCAATCTAATTGCTAAGTGAAGTTGATACAAGTTTTAAGTGAAGGAAATTAGCATATGCATATACAAGAGGCGTATGAATGATAACAAGAAAAGAAAAAATATACAGGAGAGTGGAGACTTGCAAATTGTTATATTTCATCGTTGAGCGAGTCGTCCGAGTAAACGCGTATAGGCTTTTAAATTGTTATACGCCGCCGTACTTGAACCGTGAATAAAGGGCTTATGGCACTTGACTTACGAAAAAGAAGAAGATGCTCAACATTGGCAAGGCCCATGCATTCTGTCCATTTGTTCACGTTTTGCCAAGGCTCAGGGCAACCACAATATGTTCTTTTTCTTTCCTCTTAAAAAAAAAAGACGACATTTACATTTGGGCTAATAATTATCACTAAGCAATTAATAATAATGAGGGTCAGTGGTAATGTAGCTTTAAAATAATTGTTATTAGTTGCGCCTTAAAAATAAAGAAACAAAGATAGTTATACTATACCCCCATAATTTAATAAAATAATCATGTAAATTTCTAAGCTTTTAACAATATACACCAAGACCCCTTCTATTACTTTTTACCATTTATTTGGATGTCGCATGCTTTTTTTTTTTTTTTTTCACAGCGGATATCAAATGCTAAATTTACTGTTATTCCCATATCATGTCACCGCTTGCTTCTACAGATATTGATTGTTTTTCCAAAGTTTAAAATTGAATTAAAAACATTCTAATTAACCTAAAAATTAAAAAAAAAAAACTCATCCAACCAGATATAAATCTTCTAATTAACCTAAAGATAAGCTACACCCACATGTTAATTCCAATTAAATAAATCTTCATTTTTGTCATGATTTTGGATCTCTAGCAGGGTGGATACAACCAACCAGATCCGCCCCATTGGCATTCCAATATATTATGGAATTGGAAGAGTATCAATGACTTAATTTGTAATTTTAAATTTGTAACGTATAATTCTAATTTGAGGATTCAAATGAATTTATGCGGATCTAAAAGGGGACTGAAGATGGGCATGCATACATACATATATATACATAGAGAGAGAGAGAGAGTGAGGTAATATAACATTCTTCTTGATGAAGATTTTTGTGCCATACGAATTAAAGAGAGTATTGTGTCGATGTTGGAGGCTGGAGGGACAAGTGGTTACATTGCTTCAGAGCTGTTTAGTAGAAACTTTGTTGAGGCATCACCTAATTGAAATTACTAGATTTAGCGAGATAATATATTTTCCACATCTTCGAGCAGGATAATGAATTCAATTACTCGGAATTGTAAGCATCGAGGAAAGTGAAATTGCTAAGAAGATGAATATTGTTGTTTTGTGGTGTATACGGACTCGGCCATCGGATAGGTCGCCTATGAACAGAGTGATAGAAATGTTATTGCAAAGAAGCAGACTGACTAGCAGTGACGCTTTGAATAAATCCACCAAACATCTTCTCCTACAAGACCACCAATATATTCTTCCACCATTCAACGTCGTGATGTGGGGATCAGAATTGAATTATAGGATGCTTGTAAGTTTCCTTTGTGGAACTTGTGAATTTGTGATGGCAAAAGTCAATGATGCATGTAACTAGCCAGCCCGTGTAGAGTCAGTTTGACTCATAAATATTTGTCACTTTCACTCTTTTTCAAAACCCAAAAGCACGCTAAAGCTTAATCTAAAAAGAATTTTGATTACTCAAAGGGGCCATTCACCTTTGAGTAATCTTTTACCACGCATGCATTTATGTCATTGTGCGGTCATCCTTTACTTCTACAGATCGGTAATCTTTAAGAAAAAATTACTTCTCTTGAAAGTGAAAGCAGGCCAGCTATTGGCGTATTGCATTGAAGCTGCTATGTGTAGTAGTCAATTCTTGGAAAGAACTAGTTTTCTTAAATTGTAAATGGCCCCCTTTATGACTGGGAGATTTTGAATAAAATTAATATGATGAATTCTTAGCAAGTGTTGTTCCTTGAAGTCTCATCTTTCACAATGTTCTTGAAATAAAGATATTACCATCTCTGACTAAAGATTTACTCTTGATTTGGACCACCTAATCTGAACTAGATGAAAGATTATGATCTTGCCTGATTTTATGGATGTGGTCTTATCCCACGTAAGTCACTAATGGATTAATTAAAGTTTACTCTCCAATTACAAACTCAAAAACTGCTACTGCTTCATTATTCACAATACCCAAATTCAGTGCAGAACTTATTGTAAGTTTTCCGAAAGTTTCACGCTTTCTTTCCCCCAAATCCCAAGTACTTCCTGTAATATAATTCCCCTATAGATGTCTTCCCCTGAGACATGTTTAACTTTGGTTCAGGGTAACAAAGCTATAGCTTTTCCTGTCGTGTGCAACAAGCTATTAAATTAGAGTATTTATTTCTGTATTACTACTAGTAGTAAGAGAGGCGAAATGGAATCTTGAATTCATGTTTATACAACAGTTTGTTTATAAATAAATGAGTTGATAACAAGTCATTTTAAATATTTGCCAAAAAAAACGGTGAGTGATGTCTAGTTCAATTTTCAATGTTCAGAGTCCAATTTTGATTACTGGAAATTTTAATTATGAAGTTGAACTAAGAATTTGTTACAATATATTCCACCTTCCTATACAGTCATCTGGAATAATAATATATCAAAAACAGTAATAACTTGATTTACAGGGTGAGAAAGAAAAGAAAGACGCTACGAGGGAAGCAAAGATTCAAAGACTTCGCCACTTTGTTGGGGGAACAATTTCATAAATCTCCAGAATATTGACACAAAACACATACCATATCTAGCATTAAGTCTATTTATGTATGTCCAAAGATAAAAATTCGAAGATTAGATTTATCATTTCAATTTATGTTCTGCTTAAAGCAATGGCCTTTATTCTACAAGCACAAACAAGAAAGAGTACGCACAAAGTTAACAAACACACATAGCAAGCATGACATCAACTACTTGCAGCAGCATCATCCAGAAACTTCACTATAATCTTCTTGAGCTTTTCAGTGGCATCTTTCGTAGATGCCCTCTGTTCTGGTGACTCCATGCACGTATGCATGATGCTTAATAAACAATCCGTTTTAGCAGAAAAGCTTGCTCTTCTCTGACCGAGTTTGCATCGACAACATCACTCAATGCACGAGGTAATGACTCCAGTAAGCATTTTCATTTGTGGGCTTGTTTCTGGTGAAAGTTTCCATCAATAAAACACCATAACTATAGACGTCACCTTTGGCCGAAATCATTCCTTCTAATCCATACTCTGCATTTTTTGGTTTTGATAGATCAAATGGACGTGACATCATAAAACAAATGATAAACAAATAATCTTTTGACAGTCAAGATGGCCCAAACTTTGACTGCGCTTAGGATAGAGCAAAAATTTGAAATTATAATTGAAACCTTACCTGGTGCCATATAACCAATTGTAGCCACTGTCATGATTTGGGTCACAGAATCTTCTCCATCACCTAAGAGTTCGGAGATGCCGAACTCACATGTGCCACCATATTTTCATCCAAGAGAATGTTGCTAGGCTTCAAATCACAATGAATTACAGCTGCTGATGAATGATCTTGATGGAGATATTTAAGTGCCAGCCCCACATCTATCATTACATTCAACCTCTCTAGGATATCTAGGAATAATTGTGACAACGCAACCATTTCTCAAGACTACCATTGAGCATGAACTCAAGCACCAGTACTTTAGAATCTGGATTGCAGAAGCTTCTAGTGATCTTTACGAGATCTTGATGTCGAACATTCCACAATACTTGACATTCAGAATCAAAACTCCTAAAGGCTTTCTCTAGCTTTAGATTGAAAACCTTTTGTAACGCCACAAATTTCCATAATATTAAATTATGGAAATTGGACTTTTATTGGGAATTATGGGTGGCCTATAACCCTTATTAAGAAAGGGATATTAAATTATAAATAGAGGTTATTTATGAGATAGTTTTGGAAAATGGTTATTTTTCCTTATTAAATAGGGTTGCTTAAGACTCCCTATAAATTCATATTTTTCCCCTTCCATAACCCTAAGTCCACGATGTTTATTCTTCTTCTCTGCTACTCTTTACGCTCCTACCGAAATCCTAGGATTCAAACCTTTGTTTAGGAGAGAATCAAAACGACGGGTAAGTTATTCTCCATATTCTCAACAGATTTCTAATCACTCTATCTAGGGTTTATATTGGCACGATTCTAGATGGTTATAGATCATAATGCATGATTTAGAATGTATTAAGACTTTGTTTAGGGTTTTGATTTATTATGAGTTTAGTTAATCAATCCTTGACGTATTAAGCACAGGATAATTCTGGACAGCATGAGTATCTTGAATTTAAACCTATATTTTCTGAACGAGTTTTCTATAAAATTTATATTTCTGGAAACTAGACATGTAGGGCTTCTTGAGTAAATTTTATTTCATTAAATTCGACTTCGTTTTCAATTTTATATGTATTTTCGAAATAGAAACTACAGCACTGGAAAATTGCGATTCCAACATTGCGATCAGATTCACAAGATTATTTGTACCACCAAATAAACTCGGAAAATTCTGAAGGTTTATATGTAGGTTAAAATATGTGTCTAGGATTCCCAGTTTTAATTTCATAATTTTATGATTAGTATTTTAGTTTATAAAAATCACAGAACCCGTTCTGTTTGGTTTAGGTTATGTGAAAACAGTTTCGAAATTGTTGAGAAATAAATTGTTTTGAAAATGTTTTTGATGTCTGATCCTCTTGCAAATTTTACATGGGGTACTCATGGATGTCCAGAATAGTATGTCGTTATGAGTTATAGATCAAGAGTTGCAATTCTGAGAATCAGACCTGTACGGGTATGAATTAGAAAGTCATATTCTTAGAATAAGTTATTAATTGTCATATCTTGTATTTCTTTAAGGTGTTGGAGGTGATTGAGGCTCTTAGAGGCTTAGAGGCGTGTTGATTCAAATTCTTTAGTCGAGGTAAGTAACTTTATTCCTAGTATACTGTATATGTATAAGTATTTTGATATTATAAGTAAAAAATATTTTTATACTACTTAGAAGATTAATGGATTTTCATAACAAAATTAGTTTTATGTAAATGTTTTAAAGCCTAAATTATTTTTAAGAAAGTATTTTATAAATGCTTTTAATATGTAAATTATTTTATGACATGACAACGTTTTATGATTTTATCTTTAAAATATTATGCAAGCTTAAATTGTTGTTATGGACTTTTATGAATTCGATACGAATGTTTTGTGCCCATGTATGATTTCAATTATATATGATTGTACGGGGGCCACCTCTTGGGACTATATGGGGGCCACCTCTTGAAGGTCAAAGCGTCGTAAAGTGCCACATATAGTGCAAAGTGTCATGTAGAAGTCATTATGTTTTGGCTCATTGTCCATAGTCATTCTAATTCTGATTTTGATCGTATAATACGATATATGTCTACTCTGGACCAGTACTGGGTTTATGTTTTGAGTGTGCACACGATATTCTGATTCTGTTCCTGGCCAGATCACCGGGACTATAGGTGACACTATGTGACATGAGCTAATTTTTTGTTTTCTGTATACGTATTATATGATTTGCTTTGCAAGTAAATATGCTTTTGGAATTTCTGAATTATTAAGAATTTATGTTATGTTATCGTGATATACCATTTTATGAAATTTATGGATTATGATATATGTTTTAGACAAAAGAATGCTTGCAATATCTTTAGCATCGATAGACATAGTGTGTTAGGAATTGTTTTACTTACCGAGTTGACGGCTCACCCCTCGTCATTAATTTTTGCAAATTAAGTTTCTTTTGAGAGGTGTGCTTAGCTTTGGAGTTAGTAATTTTATGTTTTCGTTTGACATTTGAATAAGATGAGGAATAGATGTTGAGTGTTAGAAAATGCATATTTATAAAGGAGAAAACCGTCATTTTACATTTTAAGTCTTACTAACAACCCTTACTTTTATGTGTTTAAGCTTCTTGTAATTTAATTATGTGTGTTTTATTTTAATTAAGTATTTTGTGTGTTTTAGGGTAAAAGAAAAAATGGCATTGTTCACATGTGCGGTACTATTCACATGTACGGTACTGTCTACGTTACTGTTCACGACACTGTTCGTATAGACGGATCGATGATGTGGCATTGACTGATGAGGTGTTACGATCCTGTTGGACTAAAATTCTTATGTACTGTTGATGGTGACGAGGCAGCATATCAGTGGACCAAAAATCTCGCATATGGTACATGCATCACACAAGATTATTTTCAACCAAACCGCGTTACTGTTCAACCCGGGTCAAATCGTGTTACTGTTCATCTGCGTGGTCAAACCGCGTTACTGTTCAACCTGGGTCAAATCGTGTTACTGTTCATCCGCGTGGTCAAACTGCGTACTATTCACGCGTACTGT
The DNA here is from genome assembly GCA_002013955.2 of Citrus medica. Taxonomy (NCBI): domain Eukaryota; kingdom Viridiplantae; phylum Streptophyta; class Magnoliopsida; order Sapindales; family Rutaceae; genus Citrus; species Citrus medica. The sequence continues at coordinate 48,076 of MKYO02031403.1, read as the reverse complement.
TGACTGATGACGTGGCGCAATCCTGAGCGTCCAAACTGTTTTTAATCCGATGACCATGATTTACTCGATGTATGTATAAAAAGGGGACCTCTCCCCCCTAATTTGATTTCTTTGAATCAATTTTTAGGATCCATTTTCTATAATTCCTTCTCTATCTTGTATTTTCTACGTATTTTAATCAATTCCCATTTTGCCCCTATTTCAATTATGAATAGCTAATTTTCTTTCAAGCTTGGGTTGAAGGTGAAGTCTTAACATGTGTCATGGGCTTTATTTGGTAAATTTATTTTCCCTTCCCCTCTAGTGTTTGTGGATGTTTTGACTTCTCATCGACAAATAATAATAAGCTTGTCTAGATACCGCCCTGGTTTCACCGGCTCCCTAGTACAAGCTTATTATTATTTGGCACGATAAGCCCTTAGCACCATATTGATTAGAGTGTGGCTCATGAGGTGTGGATTCCCCCGTCATGATTTAATTAGTATTAATAAGGAATATTTAGCCCATGGTGCATGTTGATACGGATCCAGATACTCAATTGCGTTATTTCAATAGAATTTCTTTTCAATTTATTCTTGCCATTTCAATTCCAATTTTAAGATATTCTAAGTCATTTTCACCATAAATCCAACCGCCCCCATTTACAAAATTAATTCTATACACAATTAAAATCCACATGCTCGTGGGATCGACACTTGTCACCCTTAGTCTATACTACAATAGATTCGTGTGCTTGCGAGTTCAACAAAATTTGCACAATAAGTTTTTGGCGCCGTAGCCGGGGAGGTAAGTAATTTTAATTCATAAAATTAATTTTTGTGAATAATTTCATTTACTTGTTTTCTTGTATTTTTTCTTTAAAAAAAGAAAAAAGAAAAAAAAGTGAATCTACATTTAAAGGTTAGTATCTCTTTTCTTTTTCTCTTCTTTAAAATTCTGTAATTTCATTTTTAATTTATTTTTCTTTGTAATTTTCTTTGCTTATCTTATTAATTTATTTTTAATTAATTTATTTCACGTAATTTTTTGTGTATTTTTATAGTAAGGTTGTAATAGCGCGATAAGGTTAGTATCGTAATTTCTCCTTTTTCTTTATTTTTATTCGTTTTGTTCCCATTTATTTTTTTGTTCTTTGCATGCATGGTCGTAGGTCATTATTACCTAATCTTGAACCTATAGACCTTGAATTAAAAAAAAACATTACGCACACAAAAACACGTTAAAAATAAAATGGATTTGCAACCACAGGAGAGGCCATTTAAGGACTACTTCAGTCCTTTAGCTAATTTGAGCACATCGTGCATAAGATACATAAATGTAGCTGTTAGGAGTTTTGAACTAAAACCTAGTGTACTAAATTGTCTCCCAACATTCTATGGCTTAGAAAATGAGGACCCATATAATCATTTGAATGATTTTTATGCTATTTGTCAAACATTTGAATATGAGAATTTTTCAGATGATGATGTAAAACTTAGATTATTCTCATTTTCTTTAAAGGATAGAGCTCATTCATGGCTTAATACATTGTCTGCTAATAGCATTGCATCATGGGAACAAATGGTAACAAATTTTTTTAATAAATATTACCCAGTGCATAAAACCAATACTATTCGCAGGGAAATCTCGGAGTTTACCCAAAGAAAGGACGATCAGTTTTTCGAAACATGGGAGCGATTCAATGGGCTACTCTTGAAGTGTCTACATCATGGGTACGAGAAATGGCACCAATGCCAATACTTTTTGGAGGGATTATTGCCGAATGTGCAAGAATGGCTAATGGCAACAAGTAGAGGAGAACTAATGTCAAAAAGTGCATCAGAGATTTGGGAATTCTTCCAGCAACAAGCAGATAATTCCCAACAACGGAGTCGGTCACTCAGGAATACTAGAAGAATTAAATGAGTGAATGAGGTTCACATTGGCGAGTCAAATTCATAAATTAAAGAAGTCAAAGCAATAATTGAAGGTCTCTCTCGACAAATAACATCGTTATCGACTGCTAAATCAACAGAGCCACATGACCATGACTCATACTCAGATCAAGCCAATGCCATAGGTGTAATGAGAAAGCCATCAAATTACAAACCATACTCCAACACATATAATCCTAGATGGAGAGACCACCCCAATTTTTCATGGTCTTAAGGATTCCAACAAAATGGACCAGCAGCTCCAGCTCCACCAATGCAACAAATTCCTTAAGTTCCTCAAGCCTCTCACCCCCCATTTAGACCATACAATCAGAACCAGAACTACTCTCAACCCAGACCATGGGAGGATTCATTTCAGAATCTCAAGAATGTTACTCACTCCACGATTGAGCAATAGAACCGCACCATTGATGGACTACGAAATGAGTTGAGAGCAGGCTTCAACTCACAAGCCCAAT
>MKYO02031402.1:728042-745283 GCA_002013955.2 Citrus medica | reverse complement strand
TAGATTCCATTTCTTGATTCATGGCCTTTTTCCAAAATTCAACATCTCTATCTATTAGAGCTTCGTTGTAACTAGTGGGATCTTGTACATGTTCATCTGAGATACCCGTATAGGTTTCTCCCAAAAGTATGTATCTCGCAGGTAACCTAGTTACCCTCCCACTACGACGAGGTTCTAAAAGTGATGGTTGTTCAGTGTTAATCCTGTGTTGATCATCTGGTTGTTGCTGTTCTTCCTGTTCTGTAACAGGCATTGAAAGCTGAGCATCAACCTGATCACCTGACAATTCTTCAAGTATTACCTTACTCTTAGGTTTGAAGTTATTCATATAGTCTTCCTCGAGGGAAGTGAAATGTGTGCTCACTATCACTTTCCTATCTCGAGGACTATAAAATAAACCTCCCCTTGTTCCTTTGGGATACCCCACAAACATACAAACCTCAGAACGTGAATCCATTTTGTCTGCCTTTGGTTTCAGCACATGTGCTGGTGATCCCCAAATACGGACATGTCGTAAACTTGGTTTGTGACCTGACCATAATTCTATTGGGGTTTTAGGCACTGACTTAGATGAAACTAAGTTCAAAAGGTAAACTGCAGTTTCCAGTGCTAGTCCCCAAAAAGAGATTGGTAATGACGAATAACTAAGCATAGATCTCACCATATCCAAAAGAGTTCTATTTCTTCTTTCAGCTACCCCATTTTGTTGTGGTGTTCCCGGGGCAGTCAATTGAGATATAATCCCATTTTCAACCAGATACTCTTTGAAATCTCCTGAGAGAAATTCACCACCTCGATCAGATCGAAGTTTCTTTATGTTCTTATCTAATTGCTTTTCTGTCTCAGCCCTATACTCTTTGAATTTCTCAAGAGCTTCAGACTTATGACGCATCAGATAAACATAACCGTATCTTGAGTAATCATCAGTAAAAGTGATGAAATACTCATAACCTCCTCGAGCTTGTACATTGATTGGTCCACATACATCTGTATGTACCAATTCAAGTGGTACTGTTGCACGTACTCCTTTGGCCGAGAATGGCCTTTTGGTCATTTTCCCTTCTAAACAGGATTCACAGAGTGGCAATGATTCATTTTCTAATAGACCCAAGAGCCCATCTTTGATCATTCTCTGTATCCTATTTTGGTTTATATGACCCAAGCGTAAATGCCAGAGGTAATGTTGGTTGGAAGAAATATTTCTTTTCTTAGATAAATGTGTATGCTCATCATTATTTATCACTGTGTCATGCATAGAATGGATCATTGGACTTAAATGATATAAATTATCTTCCAATGTACCAGAACAAATAAGTCTCTTATTATGAAAAATAGAAACAGAGGATCCAAAATTTACAGTGTACCCTTGCTTTGACAAACAAGCTACTGAAATTAAATTCCTCTTAATGTCTGGAACATAAAGACAATTATTCAAAACTAAAGTCTCATTATTAAAAGATAATAGAACAGATCCAGTCTTCACTGCTGACACGAACTGTCCTGTCCCTAACTGCAGCTTGACGCTTCCTTCACTTATTTTCCTGGTTTCCTGAAACCAATAAAGTGAATTACAAATATGATTAGTTGCTCCTGAATCCAACACCCAAGTGTCAATAGGATTCTGAACTAAACAGGCCTCAATTACAAAAAGATTTCCCATACCTGATTTCACAATCTTAGGGCAATCCTTTTTCCAGTGACCTTTCTGTCCACACTTAAAGCATTTGCCTTTCGGCTTGCCATCTTGCTTGGTAGACGGTTTCTTTTTCCCAGCTTTCTTCTTACCTTTGCCTTTCGGCTTAGGCCCAGAAGATGAACTTTTTTCAGTAATATTTATGCTTCCCAGAGATTTCTCAGCACGATAGATCTCTTCAGCAGAATGGAGTTCGTTCATCAATTCAGTTAAGGTCATGTTTCTTTTGTTCATGTTATAATTGACCTTAAACTCCTTGAATGTTTCTGGCAGAGATTCTAGCACCATGTCAATCTTTGAGTTATCATCGATTTGTGCTCCCTGAATCTCAGCCTCATTCAAATAGTCCATCATTTTGAGGACATGATCACGAACTCTTGTGCCCTTCCCCATTTTACTGTTCATAATTCCTTTCAGCGCTGCTTGTCTCGCAGAGCGAGTACTCTGCCCGAACATCTGTTGGAGACTATCCATTATTTCAGTGGCAGTCTCCAAGTTCTGATGTTTGGTCTGCAGAATATTAGAAATCGAGGCTAAAATGTAGCACTTTGCCATTTCATTGGCCTTTTGCCATTTCTCATAAAGCCTCCTCTGATTTCTATGAGCATCATCCGCTGGAACTGGAGGGCATGGCTGGGTTAAGACATATTTATAATTTTCAGCAGTCAGGACAATGAATAGATTTCTTTTCCAATCTATATAGTTCTCTCCAGTGAGTTTGTTTTGACTCAGAATAATAGTAAGTGGGCTCAGGGAAGACATTTTCTGAAAAATAAAACATCCATGCATAAATAATTTGAAATAATATTCACAATAAATGACAAAAATGCAAAAAACCATAAATGCATTTTAATTTATTGTAACGATAATCTAGTACCGCTTTGACAAGCTATCCGTTGGGGAAGTCATGTCTACACTTACTAGACCCAATTATCCATTGGATTATTTACTTTCATGTAGTGACATGATAAATAATTATCGTTATCCCTTTGGGCCTAAATTTGTTAACAGAGCTTCGTTGGGAAGGTTAATAACAAACTTTAGTTGAGTGTATAACCATTGTTTCAATCTACGTATTTTTCATATCAATAGTCACCGTTGGGGTGAACAATCGATTGAAAAATATTTCGATTTTATCTTTGAAGAAGTTCATCAAATAAAATATCTAATATATATACCCTCCGAAGGGAGCATCACCGTATCATGAAGTCGAGGTATATATATAATTTTATTATTGAACTAACAATGGAGCCCGTGGGAAAATTATCTTGAATTTTCCCTCTCCCACTCAATATTTTAAAATTGGTTTTTCCTTTTTAAAACATACATATTGTTAATTGCATGCTTCCTATAATATTATCTAGATGATATCAAATATTATTAAGCATGTGCAAATTTCAAACAATATAATGAAATTCATAATTAATGAATGACATGTATCATTATGCATAGAGTGGCACTACCTATTCTATATGGCATGTTATCATGGCATGTTATCATCCAAAACATAACATATAGAAAAACAATTAAATAATCTTAATTCATGGCTTTCCTAATAATGAAAAATACATTAACCCTAAGCCTAATCTTCATTGGGCTTCTTGTCAATGTCCATCTTCCATAAGCTTGTTTTTGTTAATGGACTAGGGGAAATTGAGCTTTTAAATTTATAATTGGTCCAATTTTAATTTTGAAAGGAAATAAATAAATAATTATTTTTGGACCAAAATAAATTTAATGTGTTCAATTTTATCTATGCATTTTATAATCCATTAAGCTCAATTGAAATTGGGCCTAAAATTAGGATTCATTAAGCCCAAAACTATTTTTGGACTTAAATATAAAAAATTGAAACTTATCAACCCAAAGAGAAACACTATGAAACTATAGGGATCTTAATGATAAAAACCATTAAAACACTAAATCCATCTTTTCTCTCCCCAGCCGCCATCACCACAAAGGGCAGCCACTGTTCACGCAATTTCCAGCCATCTCCGAAACCGAGTTTGCTGCCCCTGTCACGCCGGAAACGCACCAAACGACGCCCTCCACCAGAAGCTTGCGCACGGGCATTTCAAGTCCTCGCCCGCGCTGCTGGTAGTGTTGCTTGCAGTGTTGCAATGCGCGCTGCAGTTGCTGCATGTGCAACGCATGATGCTGGCCGCACGCTGCTCGCGCAGCAGCGTGTGCTGCTTGCCGCACGCTGCTCGCGCAGCAGCGTGTGCTGCTGGCTGCTCATTGCTGAAATTTCCGGCCTCGATTCTTTGAGCTCGTTTTCCAGTGGTTGATTTACAAATTTCCTAGGCCAATTTTGGCTCACAAAAATTCTATAACAGTAAAATAAATTAAGAGGGAAACATGGTGATAAAAAACCACTCCTCTTGTTACAGATCCAAAGAAAAAATACAACGGAAAATCTAACCATGAATTAAGACAAACCAAAACATACTTTATTCATATATTAAACAAAATATATATATCTGAATAAATTGTGCCACTTTAATATATAAATTTCAAGAATGATTTCATACAATATTTTTATATATTAATATGAGATGGCTCTGATACCAATTGTTGGGGAAAGATCAGTTTTTTTTTAAAATTTTTATAAAACCTTTTTAAGATCGTTCTCATATAATATATAAGAATTTGTAATCTAGAAATTGTACCATGAAAATCCGATTTGGATTTTTCCGCTGAAGTGATTTAGGCTCCCAGATCATGATCCGTCACCACCACGCCTGTTAGATCACGTTCCGTCACCACCACGCTTGTTAGATCACGAACTGTCACTAATGATCTTCCAGGTTATAACTCAAGTTTGATCTGCACTTGACGTGTGGGCGCCTTTATCACTACCAAAGCAACTAGCACGAGAAAATTTTTCTCTCAACAATAGAGAGAAAAATCTTTTTCTCTAATCTGTATAAAGTGGCTGCTCTCTCTTTTTCTTTAGAGAAAAATAAGCCTTTTATATTTCCCTTTAGTGAAAACCCTAAGCTCCAAATAATTAAAAAACAAAACTCACGTTACTTGTTTTTCTATAGGGGACCCACTTTGTAAAATAACATAAGGCCTCTTACACACAAGCTAATTAAATGGAGCCTCCCACTAAATAATATATTTAGGCTTTTGACCCAAACAACTAGTTATCTTGCTTATTAATCCAGTAGTGGTGCAGTCAATTAAATGAGCTAACTCGGGAATCATTTGGGAACATACAATAGTGGCTACAATAATTAGGCCTGTAATTAAACTAGCCCAATTATTTAATTCCAAATCTACTCCACTAAAAGATTGGAACTGACTTCCATAATTATATGCTCGAATAATAATTCGTCCCAAGCCACATTGATTTCTTTACTGCACAATCCTTTGTACCACATCGTTAATTAAATTGATATCTCAACTGTCCAATCAATTTAATAACATCTTATTCCTTGATCCTTACTGGTTTTCTCTAATGATCATTTTCAACATACTAAATATGTTGACACACTCTGGCCAGAGAATTCTATGATCAAGTGCCGAAAACCCATCAAGAGATGTGTTGTACAAATTCTATATTGTTAATCCATAACTCCAATACTCATAATTGCTCCCACCAAGATACCGGGTAATCTTGACCACAAGAATGTGTCGTGCCCATTGGTAACTCAAATGGAATAACAATTACAATCATGAAATCATAATTAACTCAAGATTAAGATTACAGTAAAATCAACGCCTATGAGATTTAATAAGTCTGACAGTTATTACAAAGTTAATTAAATCTCATATGTGATCCTGTTCAATGTAGTCGTACTACATCAATAAATTCATACATGATTAAGACAAATCATTCAATGAATTTATTACAGTCTATACCTAAATAAAGTGCCCAACTTTATTTATCAACTGCGAACTAAATTTATTTAATCATAAGATAACTTGTATTTATGTCTTCTGTGAATCCACATGGTGATCACATAAATACATATAATATGATTAAATGGACTTTAATACAAATATTAATGCAATTAAGATATTTGAATAAAATACCTCATTTATTTTATTAATAAGAAAAAACTGTTTATTACAATTAAATAAACACATATGCTTTTAAAGAGCATATTTTCCCAACACGAAGAACATACCAGAATGACACAGTATTTTTATAAAGTGGCTTCTCGTGGAACTGAAGTGCATAGGACAAAAGAGAGTGAAAACAATTGTTGACCAAATGTCCACAACAAGACCGAAATCCCCAGGGGAGATTTTGAACATATCAGCACAAGAATTTAAACATTAAACAAGGCAGAGTCCCAAGAAAATCACATGGCACTGTCAAGGATCAGCAAAAACTATAAACCTTTAATGAATTCTTTTCCTTGTACTTGATGAAATATTTTTTAAATAATACAATCAGCCCATCTTCTCTATTGTTTAACTAAAACTTAAGTCAATACCAGCTAATTAAATATTAGGCTAGAAAGCAGGATTAATGCCACTAGATTTGTTATGCAAACTGTAAAATAAATTTTATGAGGATTCATAGAATTTGAGAGGATAAGGAGGTTACATTTGACATAGATAAGCCATAACAAATTTGCAACACATGCGAGGTGTAGTGTACACCATCCAAAGTGTATCAATCCAATGGTTTACAACTTGTGTCTCATCCATTATGTATTATAAAGTCAGAGACAGAGATTGTGAAAAGGATGATATATTACTGTAAAGCCAAGCAATTATATATACAAATTCATGAAGCTGTACACAAGTTTACGAAGCTAGATTGTGAAAAGGATGATATATTACTGTAAAGCCAAGCAATTATATATACAAGTTCATGAAGCTGTACACAAGTTTACAAAGATGAAAAAGGAAAGTTACAGAGGATTCCTTAGTGTATGGAATTGCAGAGATTACTCCTAAAATCAAGCACAATCATGTGAATCATCTTAATTTAAGGAGGAGATTGATTCTATCCTTTTATGCCCTCGCAAGATGGTGCCATCAGTGACACCAATCTTGGATCGAAGTAAGGCAAAACAAGACTTAGCTAACGGTTTTGTAAGGACATCCGCTAGTTGATCATTGGTGGAGACATGAGCAACTTGGAGAGAGCCAGCTGAAACTTTTTCACGCACAAAATGATAGTCGAGGGCGTGATGCTTCATCCGTGAATGAAAGACCGGATTGACACACAAGTATGTGGCACCTATATTGTCACATAACAGACGAGGTGGCAGAGGGAGTTGGAGACGTAGCTCACTGAGAAGATTTGTAATCCATGTAAGTTCGGCTACTGCTGAAGCAACTGAGCGATATTCGGCTTCTGAAGAGGATCTAGTAACTGTCCGTTGTTTTTTAGAGCACCAAGAAATTGGGTCACCGCCAAGAAAAATGATATATGCTGATATTGATGTGCAATCATCTCGGTTTCCTGCCCAATTAGAATCAGAATAATCTGTCAAGGTCAGTTGTCGATGACGGTGGAGATAAAGACCATACGTAACAGTGTGTTTGAGATATCGGAGTAGTCGTTTTGCTGCTGTCCAATGAGTTTGGCGCGGAGAGTGCATGTACTGGGCTAACTTATTGATTGCATAGGAAACATCAAGACACGTGAGACATAAATATTGCATTCCTCCAATTAAGCTGCGATACCGTGAGGCATCAACTGGGGGAGAGCCATCATTGAGGATGAGGTGAGTAGTGGAGCTAAGAGGAGTGGCTGTTTATTTGATACTTTCCATGTTGAATCGAGCAAGTAAGTCATGAATGTATTTCTGTTGAGAAAGAAATAATCCATTACTTGTGGGAATCACCTCTACACCCAAAAAGAAATTCAATGGCCCAAGGTATTTGATTGAGAACTTGTGAGAGAGAGCGGTAATGACGTGGCGAATGAGAGTCATAGAGTTGCCTGTGATTAACAAGTCGTCTACATAGACTAAAAAATAAACACGAATAGATTTGTTAGTATAAACAAATAAAGAAGAGTCTGAGTGACAGTTCACAAAACCTTGAGATAGAATGAAGTTTTTAAGCTCGGTGAACCAAGCGCGAGGAGCTTGTTTTAAGCCGTAAAGAGACTTATGCAAGCAGCATACATGGTGAGGTCGTGAGGGGTCAATGAAACCGGGTGGCTGAGACATGAAAACTTCCTCATCAAGGTGCCCATGAAGAAAGCTGCCATCATTGAGGATGAGGTGAGTAGTGGAGCTAAGAGGAGTGGCTGTTTATTTGATACTTTCCATGTTGAATCGAGCAAGTAAGTCATGAATGTATTTCTGTTGAGAAAGAAATAATCCATTACTTGTGGGAATCACCTTTACACCCAAAATGAAATTCAATGGCCCAAGGTATTTGATTGAGAACTTGTGAGAGAGAGCGGTAATGACGTGGCGAATAAGAGTCATAGAGTTGCCTGTGATTAACAAGTCGTCTACATAGACTAAAAAATAAACACGAATAGATTTGTTAGTATAAACAAATAAAGAAGAGTCTGAGTGACAGTTCACAAAACCTTGAGATAGAATGAAGTTCTTAAGCTCGGTAAACCAAGCGCGAGGAGCTTGTTTTAAGCCATAAAGAGACTTCTGCAAGCGGCATACATGGTGAGGTCGGGAGGGGTCAATGAAACCGGGTGGCTGAGACATGAAGACTTCCTCATCAAGGTGCCCATGAAGAAAGGCATTATTGACATCTAGTTGATTAATTGGCCAACCAGATGGGATTGCAATAGATAGAACAACTCGAATAGTTGTGGGTTTTATCACTGGACTAAAAGTCTTAGTATAATCTAAACCATGACGTTGATTGAATCCCTTTGGCAACTAGACGAGCCTTATATCTAGCAACACTCCCATCAGGATTCCGTTTGATTCGAAAAACCCATTTACGGCCAACCATATTGTGATGAGATTCTTGAGGCACTAGGTCCCATGTTCCATTTTTGGCAAGAGCTTGCAGCTCTTCACGCATAGCATTTGTCCACTCTTTCTGTTTAAGGGCTTGGGAGACATAGGTGGGTTATAATGATAATGGTATAGGATGCTTTGTCGCAGTAAGGGTGAATATAGTTTTTGGCCTGAAAATATTATTTTTTGAGCGTGTTTGCATTGGATGAGAAGGATGTGGAGTGTTGGTGTTTTCAGTTGGATGAGAAGAATTATTACCAGGGAGCGACTCATGGATGGAGGAGTTCGATAAAGTCTCGGGAGTGGTAGTTGTTGAATGTTAGAAAATATTTATTTATAAAGGAGAAAATCAGCATTTTACATTTCAAGTCTTACTAACACCCTTACTTTTATGTATTTAAGGTTCTTGTCATTTAATTATGTGTGTTGTATTATAATTAAGTATTTTATGTATTTTAGGGGCATCATAGTCATTTCACAATGAACGAGAAATCAGACGGCAAAACCGACATCACTTTTGAACTCAGGACGGTCGAAAATCTTAGGAGGAGCATAAAAGGAAAAATAATACTATTCACATGTACGATATTGTCTATGTTACTGTTCATGACGCTATTCACATAGACAGAATGATGACGTGGCATTAACTGATGAGGTATCACGATCCTGTTGGACTAAAATTCTTATATACTGTTGATTGATGACGTGGCAGTATGTTAGTGGATCAAAAATCGCGCGTACGGTACATGCATTACACAGGATTATTTTCAACCAAACCGCGTCACTGTTCTAGCTGGGTCAAACTGTGTTACTATTCAAACCGCGTACTGTTGACTGATGACATGGCAAAATCCTGAGTGTCCAAATTATTTTTAATCTGATGGCCATGATTTACTCAATGCATCTATAAAAAAAGGGCCTTCCCCCCTAATTTGGCATCTCTGAATCCATTTTTGGACTCCATTTTCTGTAATTCCTTCTCCATCTTGTATTTTCTATATATTTTAATAAATTTTCATTTTGCCTCTAGTTCAATTATGAGTAGCTAATTTTCTTTCAAGCTTGGGTTGAAGGTGAAGTCTCAACATGTGTCATGAGCTTTATTTGGTAAATTTATTTTCTTTTCCCCTCTAGTTTTTGTGGATGTTTTGACTTCTCATCGATAAATAATAATAAGCTTGTCTAGATACCGCCCTGGTTTCACCGGCTTCCTAGTACAAGGTTATTATTATTTGGCACAATAAGCCATTAGCACTATATTGATTAGAGTGTGGTTCATGAGGTGTGGATTCCCCCCTCATGATTTAATTGGCATTTATAACGAATATTTAGCCCATGGTGCATGTTGATGCGGATCCAGATACCAAAGTACGTCAATTTAATAGATTTTCACTTCAATTTATACTTGCTATCTTAATTCGAATTTTAAGATAATCTAAGTCACTTTCACCATAAACCCAACCACCCATTTATAAAATTAATTCTACACACAATTAAAATCACCTCCTTGTGGGATCGACACTCGTCACCATTAGTCTATTCTATAATAGATTCGTACGCTTGCAAGTTCAATAAAATTTGCACAATAGTAGTCTGTAGAGATTGATCATCGACAAGCGAGATGTCACAAACTTGCATGGGTTCATGAGTATTGGAATTTGGAGGGGATGGTTGTGTGGGGGCTAGACGCAATTGATAAAGGTATATTTGGATTATGCATGGAGGTTGGTTCATGTGAATCATGGGATTGACTATGGTAGAAGTTGGGCCATTTGGAGTATTCATGGAAAAAGGATGACGTGAATTAGGGGGCTGAGTGTGAAAGGGACGAAATTTAGGAATAGGAATATTGGGATCCTAGGTGATTGGCTGCCTGAGAGAATTTTCCAAATTAGGAGAATCAGAATTGGAAAATAACAGATTTGATGGAGATGTATATTTGGAACACCATTTGGAAAGAGTATGGTTATTGACTTTATCATGATTTGTGCATGTAGACATAGATGGAAATATACTTTCTACGAATTGGACATGCCGAGAGTAATAGAATTTATGGTCAATCGGATCAAAGCAAATATATGCATTGTGTAAATTAGAATACCCAAGAAATAGACAAGCTTTTGACCGTTGTTCAAGTTTGTGTGTATTATATGGACGAAGCCATGGATAACATAAACACCCAAAAATTTTTAATTTAGAAGAATTGAGAGATTAATGGAATAAACACTCAAAAGGTGATTTGTTTTGCAGGATAGGTGTTGGAAGTCGATTTATTAGATAGACAGTAGTTTTGAAGGCAAAGGACCAAAGAGATAAAGGCAATGATGCTCGATGAAGCATTGTAAGGCCAGTTTCGACAATATCGCGATGACGGCGTTCGGCGGAAGCAATGTGTTGAGGTGTATAAGGAGGTGAAACTGATAAGTGCATATTTTTCATATATTTTGTTATTAATTTTTCTATCTTTTTCTTGTTTTGATCTTAACTATTCTAATTATTTTAGTTAATTTTTAATTGAATAGGAAATTAATTAATATACATATTTTACCATTTATTATATATTTGCTAGTTATTTTTATTTATTATTTTTAATTAATTGTATTATTTTATTGAATAGGGAACTAATTGGAGATTGTGGATAAAAAGGACATGAAGAAGTTCAAATTGAAAAAGGATTTCAATTAGAATTGAAAAAGGATTTCAATTAGAATTGGAAAAGGATTTCAATTAGAATTGGAAAAGGATTTCAATTAGAATTGGAAAAGGATTTCAATTAGAATTGAAAAAGGATTTCTTTAGACTTGTTGGAGAAGAATTCAGTCAACTAGCATTATAAAATGAGTGCAGACGCAATTCGGGCAGAGGAAAAAATCAGCAACCGTAAGGAGAAGAAAAAAATCAGCAGCTAGAATTAAGTTAAAGCAAAGACAGCCGCTTGAATTAATCTCCATGATTGGTTTTGTCAATTCTCTTATTCCCAATTCAATTATGTTATGTTAAATTTTTATTTGGTTGAGGGTGAATTCAAAACCCTAAACATGCTATGCAATTAAATTTAAATTCTATCATTCAATTTATTTAATTGAGATTGTTTATGTTCTTCTATAATTAATGTTCATGGTTTGTTCTTGTTTTATTTGAGTGGCCAATTAGATAGGACTTGAATAAATTCTATTGCTAGATTAAAATTCTTGATCCGTAATTGTCTTGATATTTTAATCATTAGTAGCAGGTTGGAATCAGTGATTTCAATTGGAGAACATAACCTAGGTTAAATAATCCGAGCTTGTGTGTTTATTGCCTAGATCAACCTAATATCTTTCTTTGTTTAATGCTTCCATTATCTTAAATTTAAAGAGCTTGTTTTAAATTATTTAATGGTTAGAGATTAGGTGAAGAGCTTGTTTTGCCTAACGACACACTAAGGAAAGATTGAGACTAACAGAGCTTATTGTTGTCTACGGTTGATAGTTTCAATATAAATTGATGATAGAATTGATATATTATGTGCATGTTTGGTGGTGGCGAATGATCCTTTAACCAAAGTTTTCATCATTATTATTTCTTTTTCCTTTAACTAGAGTTTTTATTAAATTCTTGTTCGTAGTTTTAATTTCTTTATTTCTTACTATTTAGTTAAAAATTCATAAACCCCCTTTTTATTTATAATTGGCATTTTCTTTAGTTAGATTAATTTCTATTATTACTACTATTATTTTATTTTAAATCTTGCTTTAGAGTTGATAAATAAATATAACTAGCATAGTCTCTGTGGGATCGATCCTTACTCGCTCTGTACTAATTATTTATATTAGTGGTAAGGTTTTAAATTTGGTGCACCTTAACGACACTACCAAATTTTTGGCGCCGTTGCCGGGGACTAGCGTCTAGTTTGTTTATTATCACTCGTTTTATTTTATTATTTTTATTTTTATTTCTTTTCTCATCTTATTTATTTACTTTATTTTAATTGGTTATTTTTTGTTCTATATTTAGATTTTCATGAGCATAAAGGACATTCGATTGAAACTCGAACAACTTAGAGCAACCTCATCATATTCAGAACTCGATTTTGCCATCCACATTCCACTCCCAAAGACAGAGCCAAGCAGCCCAGAACCCGAACCAATGGCTCAGAATAACAACCGAACACTTAAAGAGTTGGCAGCTCCTAACTTGGACCAGCAACCCTTATGCATTGAGAATCCAAACCCTCAGGTAAACTTTGAACTCAAATCTGGGATGATTCATCTTCTTCCTACTTTTCATGGTCTTGCAGGAGAGGATCCAAATAAGCACTTGAAGGAGTTCCATGTGGTCTGTTCCACAATGAAACCAGCCGGAGTTTCTGAAGAGCAAGTTAAGCTAATGGCCTTCCCATTCTCTTTGGCGGATTCAGCCAAGGAATGGTTGTGCTATCTTCCCTCTGGTATTGTCACTACATGGAATGAGGTGCGTCAGCTATTTTTGGAGAAATATTTCCCAGCATCAAAAGCTGGCAACATTCGAAAAGAAATTTGTGGAATCCGACAGTATAATGGAGAGCCGCTCTACGACTATTGGGAACGATTCAAAAAGCTATGTGCTAGTTGCCCTCACCATCAGATAAGTGATCAACTTCTTATTCAATACTTTTATGAGGGTCTACTACCTATGGATAGGAGTATGATTGATGCCGCTAGTGGAGGAGCACTCGTGGATAAGACACCAGAAGCAGCCCGAAATCGCATTGCTAACATGGCTGCTAATTCCCAATAGTTCAACACTAGGAACGATCTATTGCCGCCACCTAAGCAAGTCAATGAGGTAAGTACTACTTCTCTAGAAAAACAAGTTTCAAATCTTACTTCTTTGCTGCAACAATTAGCTCTAGGGCAACTCATTCTGGCACACTTATGACAAGCAACAGAAATTCTTCAAGCTCGTCGTTTTCTTGCATAATTTCCTTTACCATAACTAGGCATGTATGCAATAAATTTTAGAGGTAACTCACATGCCAATCGTATTTTAGCCTTGATTAACCAACAGATGTCTGTAGGTATGTTATTCCTCATGAGTAATCGCATGCGTTCGGACCGAGCTTTATAAATTGTAAGGAGGACATTCTAAGGCAGTGAAGGGAATCGCTTGTGAAGCTTCGCTAGAATTTCGTTTATGTCTATACCTTCGCCTCAGAATATCAGTTATTATGGGAAACTGAAGTAACCGACTTGATTGTCACGGAGTACCGTTATCCGCCACTTCACCGGGGTAATAAACTAAAGCACACAAAAAGAAAAACAAATTAAAACACACAAGAAAATTAAAATCATCCTCTTATTGAATTTGCCTTAAGCTCCAACTGGATGTCGTAAACACTTCTCTCAATGTCTCTGAGTTGGCTTTCTAAACCTTCAACATATAATACTAACTCTGGTGGTTGCAGAGCCCAAATACGATGTATTTTACAAAATTGGATCTGCCTTTTGAGATGAGTTTTGACACGTTGAAGTGGTTTAAGAATGTTCAGGAGGAACGGTCTAAGTATGGTACTCATGTTTGAACATGCATATTTCTCTTTTTAGTACAAAGGTCTTTAAGAAACTTGGCATAAGATGGAACTTGCTTTATAACATCAAGTAAAGGGATGTTAACACTTACCTGCTTGAAGATTTCAAGAATCTCACCTGTAGATTTTTTCTTTTTTCCTTTAGCTAACCTCTGAGGAAATGGAGCTTTCGGAACATATTCTCGTGGGTTAGTTTCTTTTTTCTCCTCCGGTGATGAGTCCTCAGCATTTACAGGTACAATTTGATTTTCTTTTGTCACCGGCATCTCCACTTTGTTGTCGACTTCTTTTCTTTTTCGTAAGGTCATGACTGCTTTGACCTCTTCATGCTGCTGTGGTGAACTGGTACTTAATTCATGCACTCCTTTAGGATTAGGCACTGGTTGACTTGGAAACTTGCCTTTCTCAACAGTTATTGCCAAGGTTTGAACTGAAGAAGCAAGTTGTCCCACCATCTTCTCGAGGCTTGAAACTGATTGAGCTTGTGAGTTGAAGCCCGCTCTCAACTCATTTCGTAATCCATCAATGGTTCGGTTTTGTTGCTCAATCGTGGAGTGAGTAACATTCTTGAAATTCTGGAATGCATCCTCCCATGGTCTGGGTTGAGAGTAGTTCTGGTTTTGATTGTAGGGTCTAAATGGTGGCTGAGAGGCTTGAGGATTTTGAGGAATTGGTTGCATTGGTGGAGCTGGAGATGCTGGACCATTCTGTTGGAATCCTTGAGACCATGAAAAATTAGGGTGATCTCTCCATCCAAGGTTATATGTGTTGGAGTATGGGTTGTAATTTGATGGTTTTCTCATTACACCTATGGCATTGGCTTGATCTGAGTATGAGTCAGAGTCATGTGGCTCTGTTGATTTAGCAGTCGATAACGATGCTATTTGTCGAGCAAGACCTTCAACCATCTCCTTGACTTCTTTGATTCCTGAAGTTGATTCGCCAATGTGAACCTCATTTACTCCCTTAATTCTTCTAGTATTCCTGAGTGATCGACTCCGTTGTTGGGAATTATCCGCTTGTCGCTGGAAGAATTCCCAAATCTCTGTTGCACTTTTTGACATTAGCTCTCCTCCACTTGTTGCCATTAGCCATTCTTGCACATTTGGCAATAATCCCTCCAAAAAGTATTGGCATTGGTGCCATTTCTCGTACCCATGATGTGGACACTTCAAGAGTAGCCCATTGAATCACTCCCATGTTTCGAAAAATTGTTCGTCCTCTCTCTACGTAAATTCTGAAATTTCCCTGCGAATAGCATGTGCTTGAGGATTTTGAGGAATTGGTTGCATTGGTGGAGCTGGAGATGCTGGACCATTCTGTTGGAATCCTTGAGACCATGAAAAATTAGGGTGATCTCTCCATCCAAGGTTATATGTGTTGGAGTATGGGTTGTAATTTGATGGTTTTCTCATTACACCTATGGCATTGGCTTGATCTGAGTATGAGTCAGAGTCATGTGGCTCTGTTGATTTAGCAGTCGATAACGATGCTATTTGTCGAGCAAGACCTTCAACCATCTCCTTGACTTCTTTGATTCCTGAAGTTGATTCGCCAATTTGAACCTCATTCACTCCTTTAATTCTTCTAGTAGTCCTGAGTGATCGACTCCGTTGTTGGGAATTATCCGCTTGTCGCTGGAAGAATTCCCAAATCTCTGTTGCACTTTTTGACATTAGCTCTCCTCCACTTGTTGCCATTAGCCATTCTTGCACATTTGGCAATAATCCCTCCAAAAAGTATTGGCATTGGTGCCATTTCTCGTACCCATGATGTGGACACTTCAAGAGTAGCCCATTGAATCGCTCCCATGTTTCGAAAAACTGCTCGTCCTCTCTCTGGGTAAACTCCGAGATTTCCCTGCGAATAGCATTGGTTTTATGCACTGGGAAATATTTATTCAAAAATTTAGTTACCATTTGTTCCCATGATGCAATACTATTAGCAGGCAAAGTATTTAACCATGAACGAGCTCTATCCTTTAAAGAAAATGGGAATAATCTGAGTTTAACATCATCGTCTGAAAAATTCTCGTATTTAAATGTTTGACAAATAGCATGAAAATCATTCAGATGATTATATGGGTCCTCATTTTCTAGGCCATAGAATGTTGGGAGATAATTTAGCACACTAGGTTTTAGTTCAAAACTCCTAACAGCTACATTTGGGTATCTTATGCATGATGTGCTCAAATTAGATAAAGGACTGAAGTAGTCCTTAAATGGCCTCTCCTGTAGTTGCGAATCCATTTTATTTTTAACGTGTTTGTGCGTGCAAAGTGTTTTCTCAAGTTCAAGGTCTATAGGTTCAAGATTATGTAATAATGACCTACGACCATGCATGCAAAACAAATAAAATAAAAATAAAAGTGGGAACAAAACAAATAAAAATAAAGAAGAGGGAGAAATTATGATACTAACCTTATTGTGCTATTACAACCTTACTATAAAAACACACAAAAAGAATATGTGAAAATAAATTAACTAAAAATAAATTAATAAAAAAATACAAAGAAAAATAACTTAAAAATTAAATTGCAGAATTGTAAAGTATAGAGAAAGAAAAGAAATTATTACCTCTAATTGCAGATTCACTTTTTTTTCCTTTTTTTAATAAATAAAAAAATACAAGAAAACAAATAAAAGAACTTATTGACAAAAGTTAATTCTATGAATTAAAATTACTTACCTCCCCAGTAACGGCGCCAAAAACTTATTGTGCAAATTTTATTGAACTCGCAAGTGCACGAATCTATTGTAGAATAGATCAATGGTGACGAATGTCGATCCCACGAGGAGGTGGATTTTAATTATATGTAAAATTAATTTTGTATGAGGGTGGTTGGATTTGTGGTGGAAGTGATTCAAATTATCCTAAAAATTGGAATTGAAATGGCAAGAAGAAATTAAAGTGTAGATCTATTAAATTGACATACTTGGGTATTTGGATCCGTATCAACATGCATCATGGACTAAATATTCCTTATTAATACCAATTAAATCATGAGGGGGGAATCCACACCTCATGAACCACGCTCTAATCAATATGGTGCTAAGGGCTTATCGTGCCAAATAATAATAACCTTATACTAG